>JAQIWA010003461.1:0-10440 GCA_034693305.1 Eueremaeus valkanovi | reverse complement strand
GGGGGGGTCAGCCAAAATCCAAAATCACAGGGGGGGGTTACCCCCACCTGTGCCCTCCCCATTGCCTATCTCTGATAGATTGGGTTAGTTTTCAAACATTGATAGCGAGAATACGAATAAGGATTTGAAATAAACGGCTTTTGGATAATACTATTAAGAATCGTCATTGCGTTTTAAGCTAAGACTACAGGGATGACCAGACTAGGTCTAAAATAAGACCAGGCTAGTTTATATAATAATTTGAATTCTGCAAAATGCTTGTGCAATATATGTTCAAATTTCACTTATATTGAAGAATTTTGGCCATCGATTGAGTCATAACTTGAACTCTATTGCCCTTTGGCAAAGGTGACCTTGCTTATCTGTTATACTATTCGATTATTTCTTATATTAAGAGTGAAATTTCGTGACCAGAAAGCTCTTATTCTTCATTGAGAACGAGTCAGTCATTCTATTCTGTATAATAAGTGGTTTTGTCAGATAAAGCCCTTATATGTGAAACAACTAATTCAAGAGTACTGTTGGAAGAATACTAAGCCATAGGTCTATTCACTTGAGCATAATGTCAGCTATAATTGCATGAAATGAGTTTTGATTTTCATATTCAAGTAATAAAATGAAAATAACCTTTTATTGCATCGATTCTTATCCGTGACGATAATGTTTGCTTGCAATGCGCAAGGTATAGATTACATTCTAAGTTGAATAGATTGTAAGGCAGCTTAAAATATGTGTATGCTTGGCAATTTTAATGGCTGAAACCTATTTTAGAGATATACAAACTTAACTTGGGTAATTAAAAATTTTCTAAAATAAATGGAGATACTGTACTCTAAACTCAGCTTGTTAATGAGCATGTGTATAGCACACATTTATTCCTCTATATGTACATTATATGAATTTGAAAACTCAATTAAAATTGTTGTTATTTTTACTTAACTTTTATTCACAAAATAAATATTATAAAAGCTATCAGTATTTGAATTGAATTGAAAAATATAGAGAATATTCCAATTCTTAGAATCAAATGCTTAATAATGTATAAAATTATGAAAAATAAACACAAAATTCTATTCAGTCAACTATTTAGAAAAATAAACTGAATATTCACTGAATAAACAGATTTGGAGATAAATATTATTATAATATAATATCCGAATAACTATTGTTCAGAATATTCTGTATATTCTGTTTGGAATCTCATTCAAGCGAATGAATATTTGAATAATCGTTTCTAATGTAAAGAAATCTAATGTAAAGTTATAATTAGTGTCCATTAATTCACGACTTCAGACATTTCTGTTATATATTTAGATATGAACTGAATTTTAAAGAAAAATAATATATTATTTGATAAATGAATAGCAATTAAAATGATTTGAATTAATGGCTCGAAATTTAATTAAATGCTAAAAATATTTGTGTTTTTAAAATTGCATTAAAATATTTGAATAATTTATTTAATAAGATTAGTCGATATAATCTAATTGCGCCCATTAACCACCCAGGCTTGAACATTATCATAATAAAATTATTATATGATTTGTACTCTGTGCAGTTTTTAGAATTTGACTGATTGAAACGTTTTTCATACAGTTCAGGGCCAGTTTCAAGAACATCCGCTGCTATGAAAATTATATATTTTTTAAACAAATAATAAAGTATTCCTTATATACAAAGAGCCCCAATAACTCTCTGGTAGAAGACCCGACTTCCAGCTGAAGAGCTGGAGTTCAACCCCTTGACCCGGTAGACCAAAATTTTGCGGTAGCGATGGGCCCATCACCGGTCCTGGAAAGTCAGAGCGCGTATCATTGCCTCCGCAGACATTTTATTTTACAAACACTGCCTGTAATCCCAGATGCACAGGTAGTTTCCCCCAAAAGGAGGTTGGTGCAAGATAATGCAATGTTATGTTCCTATTATGTCTCAATCTGAATACATACAAGCTTTATGAATAGCTCAGTTTCTTGATTAAACTTAATGGTGCCAGTTTGTTCATAATAATGCAGCTGTACTGTACTTTTAAATATTTTTTATTTTTAAAACTTAATGATAAATATGATTTCAAACCCAAAATCCAATTAAGTACAAGAAATTCTTAATCCCTATCATATATTCTGGTTATACTTTTGATTAAAAAACACCTTTCATTGTTTTGCATTTTTTCATAAAGACAATGAATAATGATTGTGAAAATAAACATAATTAACGGCGTTTGGCACAAAAGTGTGAACCAGGCTAATTTATGTTCATAGACCGCACCCATTATAAAAGTGGATCGAAATTCTTAGCCGGGAATCTTGTACTCAGACACACATTTGTCTTCTGGCTATTTATCTTATATTAAATCAGAAATAGATTTATCATATATTACGTGAAAAATACTTAATATATAAGTTATATATCAGAAGAAAATATTTATCTATTTTTCACTTTCTATGAGCATTGCGTGCATTGATTGCGTGAATAGTATAATACAACTAAATTCTGAACATTTATACGAATAGAAAAAAATAGTTTTCGTTATACACAGAATATTCTATACTTTATTTCGTTGTATTCAATGCACTTAATATACAACTAAATCGTTGGATAGGAGTCATAGTGACTAACCATTAGAGAGATGATAGAGTTGTCGGTCAGTCACCAGTAATTCGAGTCTACTTTATATAAACATCTTTATTATTATTCTAGTCTTGAATACAGATAGAGAGGCAGTGAAAGAGTCGCTGAAAAGCTAATAGACGAACAGAATTGATAAAACGCTTTTCTAATGCTATAAAATAATAAATTAATTATATTTTCTTTTATAAACATTTTCTGTCTATTATTCTATCAATACTTATATTTATTTCTAAATCATTTATTAGCCAATAGGATAACGAAGAAAATGTATATAATTATTGAAATGAAAGCACAGTATATGTCAATAGAGTATATAAGTTAACATAGAAAGGTCAGTTTCAGTTTTACAAATTGTCTCAATTTTATTGCAATAGACTTTAGTTTTTGATTAATTAAAGTCGAAATTATTTCCTTTAAAAATTCAGCTATGCCCCACCTAAATGAGAAATAATTAAATTAGTTAAGCTCATTTCTATTTGCAATCTCACATTTGGTGCCAATATTTTATTCGAGAACTAACACAGAATAAAATAAATGTTTTGATGGCTTTTTATTATTAGATTATTTGAGAGAAAGAAATGCTTAAACAGAATTGATGTTCACTTATGAACAGAATATAGTATGAAATCCAATAATAATACAGAGATATAAATCTGACGTTCATTACATTAAGCGCTTATTCTACAGAATAATTCATATATTTATTTCATAAGATTTCTGATTCAGACGAGAATATTCTAAATTTTAAAACTATTTTTTTTGCATATATTTCATAAATAATTAATTATAGGAATATTCCGTATCAACTGTTTTACAGTTAAACAGCAATAAAATTCTTCAAATTTATATTAGA
The DNA here is from genome assembly GCA_034693305.1 of Eueremaeus valkanovi. Taxonomy (NCBI): domain Eukaryota; kingdom Metazoa; phylum Arthropoda; class Arachnida; order Sarcoptiformes; family Eremaeidae; genus Eueremaeus; species Eueremaeus valkanovi. The sequence goes on along the minus strand of JAQIWA010003461.1, from coordinate 6,959 downwards.
ATTTTGATCTAGATTGCATTAGATTATGCAATTTCAAAATGTAACCTTGCAGACATTGATCATAATTGACAGTGACATTATTTAAATAATATAAAGTTACATGTTCAATTTGCAAAAATACATTTGTAACAAGATAAAATTGTATTTTAAGAACAAGATGTAATTTGTTTTTAGCAAGGAAGTATTCGTCTAGGAAAATTCATCAAGGTTATTTCAATGCTGATCAATAGTTTTAAATGAGTAGAATAAACAGAAATTTCAGGATATTTATGATTAACAAGCTATTTACGATCATTAATCTTGCACATTTCTAGTTTATCCGTTACTATGTGAGTGAGCGGATGATGAGAGGAAAGGGATAGACAGTGTCTATCCATAAGTGCCTCTCATTTCTAAGGCTATAATTTTTTATACTCGACTTTAATCTCCGTAAGTCTTCTTCACTCATAAATTCTTTTGGCTCTCAATCACTGTTAACAGAGTATTCCACTACTGTTCGACTCACAGTAATAGGACTATGATATGTGTCCTCGAGTTTGTTGATTATCTCGGGGTCAATTTAAACCTTAGGGTTTATAAATCATGTAATTATGTGAATTTATAGCTGCGAATGGGCATTGTCACGGGTAAAAAGGCACATGGTCAATATTGCGATTTTAGATTATTCATATTTTGAGCTGCTTACGCTTTAAAAAAACCTGATATTGTATATATTTTTTGAATCAGAAAAGGCGTGGAAGATTTTAGTGTAACTTATTGTATGATTTTATTAGAGTATGTTTTTACCAGAATAAATTTTTTGAAGAAAATTTTAACATCTCGGTGATAATATTATTATACTAGAGTAGATGATAAAATGATATATAATTTGCTTGTGTTTGTTTAATGGATCTCCTACAAAACAAATTACAATTTTCCCATCGAATAAGCTGGAATTCCAGGATTATCCCCTTAGCTTGGTCATTCGCACTATAAATTTAAATACATAATACACAAACACTAATTGTTAAAATGACACTGTGAAAATCAGCAAGCTCGAGGACACGTATTATAGCCTTATTCCTGTCATGTGTTTAAGTGTTTAAGATATGAGAGATTTTTTTTCTGTATAACTCTTATTCAATATCGCATTTAAGGCTAGAAAATGAGTTGACTTTTTTATAGCAGTTTTTTCTATTCTTCAATCACTTGACTTGAATTTTGAAGTGATTTTATTTTACGTTCAATTTAATGGAAAAATCGAAATTTGTTTCCATTTATAAAACCTTTTCCTTTTCGTTCCGCTAATATATTTTCACAGTTTTTGTTACTTTTGAAAAAATAGTAAAACAATTAAATCGATTAATTCAAATGGCTTTCGATTTTCTTCAAACAATCTCACTGAGAGAGCGGTGATCAAGGTTATTCAAAATTCAATTTAAATTGTAAGCTACTTATCAACTTTACATAGCAATAGCATCACGATAAATGACCTAGATTAATAAATAATTAACATAGTACAAAACTCAAATTTTGCACAGGATCTTGCTAACATTTTGAATTCATAGAACTCGATAATAATATCATATATCCAGGAATTATATAAAATGTATTAAGGTAGAAATAAAAACTATTATAAAATAATTGAGATGGATCAATTAAAATTGAATTGATATCTGTCAAGCAAGAAAAACATGCTCTTTTATCCTGGCTTAAAACGGCTGAATGAAAAACAAAATTATTTGTCCTGATTTATTTTAATTTTCATTTAGCCGAATATGATCAAGCGTAAAACATTCTGTAATCATCGAATAATAGGTTAATTTTTTCGACAATAAATATTTATTACACAAAATGTCTAATATTTTCTTATCTAAAAAATTACAGTTTTATTGAATTTATATTTGTTGTGAATGTAATTCAATGTGCAGTTGGTTTTGATTTGTGCGACAGTACTTTTCAAATGAAAGTAAGCTAAAAATCAAAGGTGGACAGAATGATAAGGATATTATATTTGCAGGTTAATACTAAATTGACCTATTAAATGAAAAATAGACCCTCTCCAATATACGTGGTCCGATTCCACTACGTTTTAGGCTAGACACGCCCCTAACCCTTATACCACTACGTTTATGGTAGCCACGCCCCTCAACCTATTAGACTTGAATTTATTAATCTCTGTTTTACTAAGGATTAACTCGAGATGTGCTCATTCAGGACAGTATTATTGCGCTATTTGTCCCGGCCTAAACTGCTAACAAACTGCCACCTGACTACCCGGCCTCATTCCTTTGATGATCAATCCTATCTGTCCACCTCTGGTCTAAAAATACTGTCAGCAATAATAAGTAAATTTATTGCATTGAATATACCGGTCAGACGCGGAAGTGCTTGCGATGATCGAAGTCGACACTAATTATAATAAATGTAACGCTATTTCTATTCGCATCCTTTGATCGGATGATGTCATAAAAGCAAACGATAGACATATTTATAGAATATTCCATTCCTTCTGGCATTTGATCGCAAATATTAAATGTTATGAAAATAGAGAAAAAATACTTTTATGTCTTATTACACAATACTATATTACTTTCCAACAGAACAAATAATTTTGCAATTACCATGCTCATATTAAATTCGACTGCAAAATTAATAGCTGCTATCATTATGGCATTTCTAAATACAGTAGAGGAATAAAATGTGTGTTAATCCTTATCAATGATAAAATTTTTCGAATAAATTTATTAGTATCTAAAGTATTGATTATATTATAACAAGGTTAAAAATTCATCAGTGTAATAAATAGATGGAATGTATAATCTGAAAATAGTGTATTGCAGTAAAGTATGAATGCGGGCTCACATATGGTAAGTAAGGTTTGGCTGAAGTTCTGAATTAAAGCCCTGATATTAGTCTGAGACAGAGCTCAAAACAATGGACTATTGCTATAAACCCGTATTCATACTTAACTGACCAATAACCAAGATCACCAGGATAGACTTTTAGCTTATCATAAGATTTATTGATAAATTTTATTTTGTAATGGATTTTCTTATGCAGTATTTTATAGATTATAAAAGGTCATAGTTCATTAAGCAGAGCCAGATTTATATGAGAATTTGTATTAGAATAAGCTACCTCATTTATAATATTTTACAAATTACAAAACAATCAAGAATATATCAATTGAAAATCACATACTATTGTTTGATTGCATTGAATATATTCAGATAAGTCATGCAATTATTCTTATATATCATTAAATATATTATTGAATATATAATAATAGCTCTAAAATAATACATACATTGAATAAATAATTTCATACAATATTCTGCATAATATCAGTTGAATTAATAGCTGAAAAATTAGACGAATAATCAATTTCTTCATAAACTAAAAAAAATCTAATATAATATTATACACATTATGTATATAATAAAGATTATCTCTTATGAGTTAAATCGATTGAAAGGCAAACAAAAAATAATAGATAAAAGAAATATTTTTAAGCCATTAATAAATATATAGCAGAAAAAAATAATACAAAAAATATATATAATATAACACAAAAACAACGCTAAAAATACGAACAGAAAATATTTTTCATCATTGGTGTCATGAAAGCTAAATTTGGGCATCAATTTAGATCAGATGCCGGGGATTTTGAAATAACACTGATAATAGTTGAACAGATCCATAGGCATAGGCCAGGCATAGGCATAAATCGATGCCTTCATTCTGTGCCATCATTTTTATTGATGGGAACAGTCATTACAGAAGCGAAATGCCATTTAATACTAACATTCTATATATTAGTATAAGCTTTATATCGTATACGTTATTAGGAGGCAAAAAAATAATCCAGTTCACTTTAAATATTATTGAGACTCAGGGATACAATTTTCAACAGTCGTTAGATTTTTATCTATAGCTTGAATAACATATAAAAGAATGTAATCTTATTTGTAGATGAATTTAGGCTCAGCTCAATTTTATAAATGTAACCAACATAATTTTTGTTCGTACACTCCTTAAGTATTAATAGTTTTATGAATATGATCTGGATCACAATCATATTGTTCATAATAATAGCGTATATTTTAAATTGACTTTATTAAGGGTTCATTAGAATATATTCATGAGAATGAAATGTACCCCGGATCAAGTGTTCATAGAAATGGGATTCGACTGTACTGTATGTTTCATTTTGTTGATAAGGTATGAAAACTAATTTGTTTTTGATTTTGTTATGGATTGCCTATAAATAAAACCAGTTTTTGATCACAAATAAAGATTATTTTCTGTTCTATTCAATCGATTTCTATTGATTTTTTACTTGAAAAAATTGTGCTCGAGCTTCAATTGTTAAAGTAACTCTACCTAGAGCATATAGTTTTTGCACATGTAAGCCGGGTTGTGTATAGAAGAAGTACTCAGTTTTGAGGAGAAAATTCATTTTGTTATTTAAAGATTCAATACAAGATCTGTACTGAGCACTTTGAAAAATTCTGCTTGCACACATATTTGTGTTCGATATTATCCAATACATAAAAATTATATTCAGATTATTTTCTATAAGAATTTTTTTGAATTCTTTCCCTTTCACTGATTATATGCTTTATTTTTCATGTAATACAGAGACTATTTTTTGCATAATATCTGCACTTTTTTCACATAAAACTCTTCTCTATTCGATTCCCTCTTATTTTTTTCGCTCGGCTTTCATAACCTATTCTTAGTATTCATACTATTATTTTGTATAAGCAGTGAATCGTATCTTTGTATATATTTTTTGTATAGAAATTATTATATTATCGAAAAATCTATAGTATTTAAAATGCATTTAACTGCACATTCATTATTTAAATTAACATTTTTTCGGTAATCAATCTAATATTTACCATTAATTTTTTATGTTACCGTTTTCCACCTAAAACAGCAACATGTCGGTAAAGAATGTCATGAGTATTATACAACTAATATTTAATTACTTCGTATATTGGAATGAAATATATGAATAACATTTGAAAAATTGATATTTTTTTAATACAGAATGTAAAGCAACGTAATGATGAAAAATTTACTTGAGTATTTGTTTTTTCATACATTTCCAAATTACTAAATGAACTATGTAAATCATTTAGATTTATCCTAGATAAGCTTTTGTCATTAGAGATTATGATTAAAGTTTAATACTTGAGGCTATGTTGAAGTTGGCGGTGAAAACGGTATACAAAAAAATAAAGAGAATATTAATCTTAAGCTCTCTTTTATTAATCGGAAATATAATTATTAAATAATTGATTGCATATTAATTATTCAGTTATTATAATATTCTATAGATTTTAATCCTCACTAAAGTGTTAATGCATTTGTACTGTCATATTGCTATTACTGTATGATTTATTCTGGATCATCTCATTATAATCAGATCCATCATACGCTCGATCGGAACGAAAGAATAGAACGATACCAAGGAATGGGTACACCACGTATTGTTCATCACCCGTCTATATCTTGTCCTCCAACCTGTCCTCAGGTAATGTATCGAACCATTCATTTTCCACAAACAAATCGCTATTTAATGACAGGCTTTTCAAATAAGACAATAGTGTTTATACACTAAGGGCTCGCTATAGTATACGGGGATAAATGCACTTTATAGTGAAAAAGCTAACCAAGAATACTTTCAAAGCTTTTAGTCAGAAGTTATTATATTCTGAGAAAGGGTTTATTCAAATATAAAAATTTCTGACAAATTCTCAATTCTGAGAACGTTTTTGACACCTCTTAAGGATTGAACGGTTAGTATAGAATAATATACACTTGAATTGAATATAAAGTGTTCTCAATAAAGAGTGAAAGGTCATTTTGTTTTATATTCATTCCTTTATGACAATCTGATTTGTATTTTCTATTTTTTCTGAGAATATAAGGAAAAGTCATTCTATTATTACTTTTTTTCTAATATTATTTTCGTTACTCTTCTGGCGAATCGAGAATAGACTTAAAGAATAAATTCTTTCCACGAAATAAAAAGTAATTCCAAGTCATAGACCAAAAACATTACTTAAAGTTTTTTGTCGCTATTTTTTCCTATCTCTCAGTGCACATCAGGGATGGCCATAAAGTTATTCAATTCTTATGTATAATATTCTGTTTGAAAAGTTAGAGAATATAAAATGAATCTAGTTACTACTTATTATGAAATAATAATCCTGGTTGTTTTAGAAAATGATCAGACTGGGCAAATTGCGCTATTCTAGCCTGACATATTCTGGTCATCACTGGTCTAACAGTTATAAAGCTTTACTATTGAAAGGAAATAAATTTAATAAAAGTACAGCAAAAGCCCCGAAAAATATTGCACTTAAATGCGTTCGAGACAAATGATGTTTCCATGAGTTTTGTGTCGATTTTGTAGAATTTTTTTCGTTCGGTTCCTTTTATCCGTTACACTACAGAACATGTTATTTGATTTATTAGATTTTTTTTATCCCTAACATTCTCCCTCTCTCTCTCCCCCAAACCAAAAGCTAATGTTTAATAGGAATTCCTATTTTTAAAAGAGTTTTTGTTCTGCAGAATAACTGTTATAATTCGGGAAAAACTAATTTCAAGTTTTAAATGAAGTGAATTCAACTATAGGTGGATAATGAGAATAGTGGCGAACAAAGAACTTATTTATCAATAATTTAAAGTTTGAAGCGTTTTATTCGAGTGCTGTATTTGTCACTCAATTTTGCAACAATTGAACGGTGAATACAGTCCACATCCAGTATTATAAACACCAATGAACATGATCATTTTTAGTAGAACACATGGTACTGTCTAATGCTAAATATACCTTGTTTGCGAACATGTCATTTTAAAAAACAAGTTCACCGAATAGTACATAGACTGTAGAGTCGTGCTCGTAGAAAACGCCTTGGTATGCCAGTAGTTTTGTTGTCCAGACTATCACTATTAGCGCA
>JAQIWA010003460.1:0-10440 GCA_034693305.1 Eueremaeus valkanovi | reverse complement strand
TGTTTTCTAATTAATTAAATCAAAAAATTTTTTTAGGTATACCCGGACTCTCCCATACAGTTCTCAAAGATCAGTATCGAAGCGGTAGAGGAGCTTAAGAAGAGAAAAAAGAAACAAAAAGAGAAACAAAAACTGAAAGACTGTATGAAATGGAAAAAAAACAGAAAAAAAAATAATTTTTTTTATAATTTTTTTCTTTTTAATCATATTTTTTGTCTTTTTTTTCCGCCGAAAACAGCGGCCAAATCGCAGAACCTCTCGTCAGTACGTGTTGTGCAAAAAAATTTATTATTTGTTATCGGATTACCACAGCGTCTGACACAGGATGACCTCAGGTTAGGATAACTGTGCGAACAGTTAGTCCTTAGTCTTGTTTTTGCGCTTTTTTCTGTATTTTTTTTGCGTTTGATTTCGTACTTAATTTGCAATTTATTTACAGATCTTTTGAACTGTTTTTTGGTTTTTTATTATAATTTTTTTTGAGATTTAATTGTTTTAAATAATTATTTAGTTTTTAATTATTAATAGTATTTAGCCTTCGATTCAATAATTACTGAAAAAAACAAACAATAATTAGAAAATAGAAATCGATTTCAAATAGCAATTAATTTAATGTAAAAAACAAAATAAAAGCAAAAAAAAATATTTATTATTCAAATAGTAATCGAAATAAATGTTTAGAAATTTTTTTTAAAACTAAAAACTGTTTTTGTATTTTAGGAAAGAGTTCAGTAAATACGGAAAGATATTAAAAATGGTTATAAACGCCTCGTCCGCATACGTTACATATACGCGACCCGAGGATGCGGTCGCGGCTATCAAGTCGTTAAATGAGGCCAACTATCAGACGAATAACAATACGAATAAATCAAATCAAAGGACTGGTAATAACACATCACAACAAGGCCTGAGAGCATCGTTAGGCACAACTAAATACTGTACCCATTGGCTCAGGAGTCAGAACTGTCCCAAACAACCGGACTGTTAGTACCTGTGCTTTTGATTCACTATTTTTTTTGCCTTTTTTTTCGCTTTTTTTTTATTTAATTGTATTTAAAGTTTTTTTTTTCTGTTGACGTCTGAGTCGAGTCGCGAATCCGTTAGTGTTTTGACATTTAGTTTGAGTTAATATTTATTTGTTTTTATTTATTTCGCAATTTTTTTTGCACTTATTTTCCTGTTTTTCTCATTAATTATTCGCTTTTTTAATGAATTTTTTATATTCATTAAACACTTAGAAAATTATTTATTTATTTTTTGTTTTAATTCTATTTAATATATATTTTCTCTGAATTTATAATTATTTTTTCAGATTTATATTTGTTTTTTGTTTTGGGTTTTGTTTTATTTATTCCGAAATATATTTAACATTTCTATTGATTTATTGAAAAAAATAGATTTATTTTTCTATATATTTCTGACTTAAGTCTTGTTTCGCACGAAAAGACTTCTTATTTCAATAGATTTATTGATTATTTTTCTCATTATTTTAATACAAAAAAATTCAGTTCAGATATAAATAACAATTAAATACAAAAAAAATTTAATACAAAAAAAATTTTACGCAATTAATAGGAAAAACAAAAAAATTAATATAAATTCAAATTTTATATCTGTTTAAGAAAATTGTTTTGAATTTTGTTTTTTAATTAAATTAATTATATTTTGATTCAATTACAACACAGGTATGTATTTACACGAAATGGCGGAACCGGAGGCCTCGTTCACCAAAGAGGAGATGCAATTAGGAAAGCATACGGAGTATGAGAAGCGTCTGATTCAGTATTATTTGGATATAATATCGAAAGAAAAGGACAATAAGAATAAGAAAAATATAGCTATCGATGGCTTACAGACCGCGAACAGTGATAGCAGTGCCCGGATTGAGAAGAAGACTATTCTTATACAGAATTCAAATCAAAAACAGTCGCAAACTATTAATCCGAATCAAAACGGGTTTAATAATAGCAATGCTTTCGGCGATGAGAGCAATGATTCGGTATTTGAAGTGTTTTTTTGCCTTTTTTTGTGTTTTTTTTATTAATTTTTTGTGTTTTTTAGGTTTTGTAAAGATATTCTCACTCTTACTGTCTGTTTATCTGTTGTTTCGATTGTTTTTCGCTATTTTTTGACCGATTTTTCGCTATTTTTTTGACCGATTTTTCGCTATTTTTTGACCGATTTTTCGCTATTTTTTGACCGATTTTTTTCATTCATTTTTAAAGAGTTTTTTCGTTTATTTATTATTTTTGTTTCAATTTTTTTCTCAATTCTATTCCTTTCGAGAAGTTTTTTTAGTTTAAAATTGTTTTTATTTATTGTTTGAAATAAAATAAAAAATTTTGTTTTTTTTTCTGTATTTCTATTCTAAATAAGTTTTTTTTGCTTTGATTTTTGTTTTTAATTTTATTCTATTTTTTTCACTTTTCAATCCATTTGTGGCCAAACATATCGGAAAATATGCACTCATTTCCGGGGAATATCTGTTGAAATAGTTTTGTCATTGAATTTAATATTTTTTTAGACATTATTTCCAAAAACAAAAATATTTTTATAATTAAATTAATTTCCGTTTTATTCATAACTTATTCATAAAAAACAATTTTTTTAAAACACTTTTTACTAATGTTTTCCTACTTTTCAATCAATTGCTGCTTAAGGTTGGAAACGGCGAGAGCACCGACAGTACAGCGCAGTCCTCTTCACCGGTCATACCGTGCCGTTGGGGCACACCATTGGGGAATGGGATCAGAATGTCATCGAATTGTTCGTCTAATTCAGAGTCAAATAGTAATAGTTTGAGTTCAACACCGAATCAGACGTCGGGTGCACTGACAGGACAGGCACAGCCACCGCAGATGCCGGCGCCACTGACCACACCATATGGTTACCCAATGAGTAGTCTATCGGACAACGGAGTGGACGCACAGTTAGCTGCGAATGAGAACCGGTTAACCAGTGCTCTGCTGGACGGGGAGGACAGTAGTGGCGACGACATCACCGCCGATGATGAGGACGAAGACGACGGCCTGGACTTCGACCCGATATCCATATCCAGTCGCGGACTACAGGACCTGTTGAGGGATACGTCGCAAACGGATTGTCTGAATGGTTTCAATGAGTTTTCAAATACAAAACAAACGTTTAATTCGTTATCAAATCAAACGAATAATTGTTTAGCGAATAAATCGGCGCATTATCCGCCGCAACAGTTGATCAGTAACTACCAGAGCCAGCACCAGATCCGCGGCCAACCGCATACGCATATCCATAGCCCAGACCAGTTGCACAATCAGTTTGAATCGCAACAGAACTCCTTAAGACAACTCTTGCCTAACGTTAACATTACTTTTCAACACCAGAGCCAGTCGGCCAATAACGGCGGCACAGGTAGTGTCGCCAACAATATCGGTAATGGCTTTTATAACGGCTTACAGAATAACACAAGCAATCAATTGATGGGAAATACACCGCATATTAGGTATGCATTCGATTGAATTCAAGTCTAATCTAAATTGTATTTCAATTTAATTCAAGAATTAATTCTAAATTGATTTAAAAAAAAAAATAAAAAAAAATAATTTTTGTTTTTGTTTTACTTCTTGTAATCGATAGACAACAACAACAACAGCAGACAATAGGCCATCAAATGGGGCCACAAATGGGCGGCCATATACCGCCGGGCCATATGCCGGCGGCAATAACTGGGCCGCCGGTCATATCAACGGGTATGGGCGTCGGATCGGGTGTGAACTCAGGGCCGGTTAGCGCCAATGGCGTCAACTGTTTACCACATCTATGGACACAACGACAGCAACAGAGAGAACACATTCTTCGAGTACAGCAACAAATGCATAGACAACAGCAGTTACACAACCAGATGCACCTGTATATGAGCGACCGGCCACTGGGCCAGCACCAGCACATGCAGCCCATACAGGCGGCCAACAATATAAGACAACCCCCGCCCGGCTTCTAGACCTGTGGCCCAGCTTTTAGTACCGATTAATGTCTTCTTCTCTTCTCTTCTCTTTTGGTTATTATTATTAATATTATTATTCATTCAAACAATCGATTCGTTTATTAAAAATCTGTTTTTTTTTCTGTGAATTTTTTTTTCTCATTAATAGCTTTTGAAATAATAATTGTCTGCAAAATATTACACTTTTTTCTTCTCTCGCTTTTCGTGTCATTCAAAACGATTTCTGTTTTTGTTTTTGTTTTTGTTGACTCTGTTCTGAATATAAAGTGTTTTTTTTTCTCAATTTTTTTTCTCTTAATTTCTCTTTAAATAAATTCTTTGTTTTTTTTTGTTTTGCAATTATTTTTTTTCTTGTTTTTTCTGTTTTATTATTATTATTATTATTATAGTTAAGAAAAAATATTTTTTTTTTCGTTGCGTTTTTTAATTATGTTTTTATGATTAGACGGAAAAAATAATTTCTGTTTTTTAAATAATTTTCAATCATTTTTAAGCGAAAAAAATCAATAACAAAAACAAATATTTATTTTCTATTTTCATAGCTATTAATGAGAAAAAAAATTTTAATATTAATTAAGATTTTTATTCGAAAAAAACAAACTAAACATTAAATACAAAAATAAGAATAAAATAAAAATACATTAAAAACAAATTGTATTTTAATTCAAAACAAAAACATTTGAATACAAGAAAAAAAACAAAAATACAAAATAATTAAAAACAAGAAAAATAATGAATAAAATAATTCATTGAATTTTTCTTCTCTTTTCTGTCTCTTCTTTGGATTGGATTTTGTTTTATAATTATTATTATTATTATTAAAATTGAATATAAATTAATTATATATAAAAAACTAATAATAATATTAAAAAATTGAAATAAATTAATAAGAATTTTCAGATATTTTTCAAAAAAATTCATTTGAGCTATGCTCATTTTTTTGGCCTGCATTCAGCTCAAGTAAGGTTTTAACCAAAATAAGTGACACTCACTAATCCATACGGTGTGTCATATAATCGGAATACATTGATAGCCAAATTTCGAACTTATTGAAACATAAATTATCAAGTTGGAAAATGTAAAAAAACCTAGGTTAATTAACTAATATATTACCTTGTCCATAAAATTTTATAATTAATAGAATTATTTGTTTGAAATATGTTTTCAAAATTATAGAAATAATGATAAAAACAATATTCTTCACTAATAATAATAATCTTGATGAAATCATAAATAAAAATGACCAAGCTCAGCTAACCTATTGGGTAATCTAGCTACAACCCTTACCCTTCCCTTTCTATGTTATTGATTGATTGACCACGATGATAATACCCAACGGAATGTAAATATAATTATTACATACAAAATAAACTCCTTATAAAAATCAAATAATCAAGATGATATTCAAAAATTAGCAAGATAAAATAATAGTATAAATGATTAATAAATAAGTTTCACACAAATAACAACAATTTATTCAAAAATTCCTTAATATTCATACAAATAAAATTGACCAAGATTAGTTATCTGAACCACTACTTATAACATTAGCCTGGGACTGTACTATATATAAACGTCCATGGCACTGTGTCGTGCAGCCCCTCTTGAAACATTCCCAGGCGCCATTCGGGGAAATTAGACAGTTCAGGTCCAGTTTATCGGAGATCAACATCTGTCGCACTTTACTCTGGACCAACTGCTGGCCCAGTACTGACGAACACTCTTTCAGATAGTTAACGGTTTGGACAATAGCTTTGCGCAGAACATATTTGCCCTCTAATACACCGTTCAGTGCAATAGCCAATTGTTGGAACTCAAAGAAGGCTTATATGAATAGAGAGAAACAAAACATTAAATTCCATACAAATAATGCTTTTCTATAATTCAAATATTAAATGATTTATTAAATGCAAATAAAGTCCCCCCTTTGAGGCATCAAATTATCGAATGCTTATTTATAAAATGGAAAAGGTGCCAGGCATAATTGCCATGATCTGGAAAAATACCCAGCATATAAAATAATATACTTAAAAATGCATTCTGTACATTTTAATATACCCCGCTGCTTTAATTAATTGTATACAAAAGTAGCACGTACCTCCAGCTCCATAAACTGATCTAGCCAATGTTCTCAGTTGTGTGGACTCTTTTTTGCCGGTTGGCAAACAGGCGATCAGTGTGTCGTCATTGGGTGCGTCAAAATCGATGCTTTCCCATTGGCATTTCTGGTTGCTCACAAAATCAAGTGTCCCGGTGAAATTGTGCGCGTCTTTGCCTTCACACTGGTCATATATTTCGTTGACCAAAAATTTTTTCTCTAAAGTATACCGAGTATAATATGGAATTTAATAATTAATCTAGATACTAAATTATAAGCCTGTTACAATGGTGAATAGTTAAAACTTACTTGATTGTTTTTTCTGTCCGCCAGCCTGGACCGTTCCTGTAGATAAAATTGAAACTAGCTAGTTAGTTTTGAATAAGCTTGCTAATAATTGTTGACTCACCCAGCACATATACGGACAATACAATTGCGATGATTTTTGCGTTCATTTTATGAGAAATTTTTTTGAGAATCGAATGCTATTTGCCGTGAATTCAAATATAAACTATGTAATGAATTATCAGTTAACGCGATCCTATTTTATACTGAAATTGGAGCCAATTTTTTATTGCAATTTATTTGAATAATATGTTATCTGTTTCACTGCTATTATGGTAAATCTGTTCGTGGTAATTAGCAAGGATGCTCCCAATTAAAAAGGCAGATGGTATTTTAGGCAGATGATATTTGAACTTGCATGATCTTTAGAATTTTGTTTTTAATAGCTTCTTATTTCAAGGTTAAGTACATTTTCATCCAGCATAAAAAAATGGTAGTAGATATTACGAAATTTATCAATATTCATGGCAAGTTTAAAACCAAAGTAATTATTACCTGAATATTTAGGCTTTTGGTTTGAGAGGCGCTTATACTACAGTCAGCAGTCGATTTTATCCCTCGCTCGGTTTTATCCCTCAATATTCATAGCAGACTGTACTATAAATCTATACTAATTTCCGTTCGATTTTATCCCTCGCTTGATTTTATCCCTGAATCACTCTGACCGGGGTCAGGGATAGAATCAAGTGTTGACTGTAGTATGAAAACTTTTCAAAATACCCCCCCTAATACCCCCCCCTGAGTTTTGGCCAAAAATCCGCCATTTTACCCCCCCTATACCCCCCCTGACTCGGCCGACCTTGGGCATCCCTAATGAAAAGGTGTGCATCTATTCTGGGCTATTCGACTGCTTCGCCGCAAACTGTGAATCTATTAATTGGCTATAAATTAGACTTAAATGCCTTCTCAACCCTTGCTAGTAAAGAGTCACAGGTAGAGTGACCAAAACTCCTTTTTTAGAGAGGAGTCTCCTCTTTTCAGGAGGTGTCTCCTCTTTTTTTCAAAGGACTCCTTTTTTCCTCTTTTCTCCTCTTTTTTGAAGATATTTTTTTAATAAACTAAAAATTATTGATTCAAAAACTTTATACATTTTTAACTACTTTTCTATCAAATTTCTATATTTTTCACTACATTTCAGTCAATTTTTTACATTTTCACTACTTTTTCATCAAATATTTACTTTTTTCTCAATTTTTTCATCAAGTTCCTATATTTTCCACCTCTTTTTCATCAAATTTTTACATTTTTCACTATTTTTTCCTCAAATTTATATCTTTTCACAATATTTTCATCAAATTCCAACTTTTTATAACTTTTTTATCAAATACCGATATTTTTCTCAAATTTTTACATTTTTTCACTACTTTTTCATAAAATTTCTAAATTTTTCTCCAAGTTTTCATTAATTTCCTGCATTTTTCACAACATGATTTCGTGATAACGAATCTATACTCCCCAATTTCTGAAGAAAGTGATGATAAAAATTTCTCCTTTTTTTCCCTCCTTTAATAGAAACAAAGTTCTCCTTTTTTCTCCTCTTTTTTGGACCAAAATTTGACTAAACTTCTTTTTTCGCATTTTTCGATTTGGTCACTCTATCTGTGACTGCAGTTCACTAATGTGTGTAACGATAGTAATCAAAAGCCAATACATTGCTTACTGTCCTCTATTGACAGGGATGGCACTCATAGCCTAATACTATCATTAATTGGAGTCTACTACAGAACAGGTGACGAACTCATCGCAACCACTATATCTTGGCCCACGGGTCGAGGGCTCGAACTCAAAAAGCGCCTATAACTAACTGTATAGAGCGCACGACTCGGCTGGAGAGCTGGAGTTCGTCCCCTCGACCGGAGGGCTATAATTAATTGCATTCTTTCCCAAAAAGCGCCTATAGTTCACTGGATATAGCGCACGAATCGGCCGATAGCTGGAGTTTGAGCCCTCGACCGGAGGGCTATAATTAATTCCAGTCTTTCTCAAAAAGCGTGTATAGCTCACTGGTTATTGCGCACTACTCGGTCGGAGAGACTGGAATTAATTATAGTATAAACTATTGATGGGGAGAATATAGCTGAATGACTGCAAAAGCACTTCTATCAGTCGGATGACAAAAGCTTAATAAAAGCATTGACTAAAAAACCGGTTTTGTTCTGAAATCTTAAAGCCTGTGACAGAACTGGGCTTTCAGTCAGAGCTAAAGTTTCCTTTTATTAAGCTTTAGTCATCGGACTGATACAAACGTTTGGTTCAGAGAAAGGTATCGAGAAAGGTATTTTCACCCATCTATAGTATAAACAATCAGAAGTGTATGCATATAAGTGCTGTCAATACAATACTCGATGGCATCGACACTGTCTGTGGAGTCAACACATTCGACAATAACGGTTGGGTTTCTTCACCAAAAATATTTGTGTCGTTCAAACATTCAATCATTGATTAAAATATTTTGAACTCATTTTATCTGGATTAAAATCAATTAATACTACGCCTGTCCTCTACTACAGGACAGGTCTTTGCCGGAGACTACGCCTGTCCTCTACTACAGGACAGGTCTTTGCCGGAGACAACGCCTGTCCTCTACTGTACGCTTTATACCAGAATATTATGTTTATACATAATCTGCATCGAACCGCAAAATGGGAACCTCGGTTCCCAATTCAATGCATTATATCTGAGTTCATAAGTCAGACTCATTGCTTGACACATACCAGTCATACATATAGTTATAAGAAAATAGTATTAAGAGTTCAAACGTAATGGCAATTAATGTATTCAACAAAATATAGAAGAGATGTCAGATTTGTTTTGTCTCAATCGTTGACTCAAATATAATGAATATTCGTTACGAACTTTAGTGATTAGAAGTTTGACAGTGAATGGGTCTCTATGTTAATTATGTGTGCAAGGGAATTCAAGTTTGAATAAGATGCGAAACTGTGGTAATGTTTAATTATGAGAATATCAGAATGGCTCAAGGTTCAAAGTTTCAGTTTCACATTAATACAGTATGAGTCAGATGTGACGCAACAATTGAAACGCGCGCTATAGAAAAATACAAAGGATACAATATTGAATCTGGTCCAATTTGAAAGATGGGTAGTGGCGGTTGATATAAATTATTGTGGCGACTCACAACATAGGGGGGTGAAGTTTTGGTTGGCTGCCACCCGTTGCCGACTTGGTTATCAGCAGTAGACTCGGGTTCGGCCGGAATACGACAGGGGGTGACTTGCGTCACCACAATATATGTCAAAAGTCAGTTCAGATAGGGGTACTCACAATAACATGTGTCGTCACAATGTAGTGACTCAGTCAAATCGGAATTACGTGTTTCGCAAAAACGTGTATTCGTCAATATGTTAGCTCCAAAAATACATTGAATTTACGGCTCAATTGCCTTCAGTTTATACATATTTTTCATTACAGCAGATAATCATTAAATCTTAAAAAGTGATAAAAAATAGGCATATTTTTTATGTGAAAAACAATTCATTTTTTAGCTAATGTTTTGTTGTTTTTATCTAAATATAAGAAATCATAAATTGATTACAATTTAACGCTGATTAAGTTAAATTACTTTTAACTTCAATTATGTTTTATGTGAGCGCATAGTTTGGTGAACACAGACATGTGTTAACAGTTGAACTTATGTGTACTGTATATGTGTTTTGTTGAAGACTTTCCATAAGTCTTGACTTTATTGTACTGTTTGCGCATTTGTTGGAACTTTTCATTAGTTCTGACTTTTGTTTATGTTTTGAATTGATTGGCCGATTGCCATATGAACGGCCGATCGCCACATTATATACGAAAAATATCCTTGCACAATTCAAGGCGTTAGATTTGAAAAAGCTAAAATATTGACTTTTTTATTAATAACATGTAAAATTTGATTCGAGCGCCACATGAATTTTCCAAAAATTATCTACTTCGAATTGACCATGAACAAATATGGTATCGCTTACATCTCAAAAATTGGCATCTGTTTCGATAAAGATGACTTTTTCTT
>JAQIWA010003459.1:0-10441 GCA_034693305.1 Eueremaeus valkanovi | reverse complement strand
CTGACTCTGAACTCAATTTTGATCAATAGCTGAACACCTCTTCCGAAGTCAATCCAGTCCTCAAAGCCTTCGCAATGTATTTCTTTGTATTTAAGGTGAACCTCATTCAGACCACCTTGCTGATGCCAGGTCTGGGCCTCCAATTTGAGAGTGAGTCCGTGGCGTTGTTTCCGCATATTTCTATAGACAAGGAATGTTAGGTTTCCTCTGAAGCCGACATCGATCTGCTCCTCACTGTTCACATCCAAAGCCAATTCCTGTGGTTTTTTCGGATTCACAATAACCCACAGTTTGGGTCCAATCACGTGATCTCTTCCTCTCATCCGTTTCACACTAACTGTTAGTCCAATGGTTTCCAAATTGCACTCAGACTTCATGTCCTTCAGGAGTGCATTCATGTCATTCACCTGCACTTCATAGAGCGCTTGCATTGCATTCGCGTATTCACTGAACTTCTGTGCATAGACTGCATG
This sequence comes from Eueremaeus valkanovi, assembly GCA_034693305.1. Classification (NCBI taxonomy): domain Eukaryota; kingdom Metazoa; phylum Arthropoda; class Arachnida; order Sarcoptiformes; family Eremaeidae; genus Eueremaeus; species Eueremaeus valkanovi. The sequence goes on along the minus strand of JAQIWA010003459.1, from coordinate 9,968 downwards.
ACTCGTCCGATCCATCTCTGGGTACGACATAACGAACACTTTGATCGCTCTCTTGAATGCAATCATTATTTGACCCGTGTTTGTTTTGAAATGGGTGTCAAAGACTGTGCGGATCTGAATATTCTTCAGCGCATTCGGTGCTACAGTCGTTGTCATTGTTTTGATGTATTTCTTTGATATGAACTTTGTTTTAAGAACTGATAAATACTTTTGATTTTATAAATAAAAAATATTTTTATTTTAAACCCAAACCTATTGTTGTGATTACGAGATATGAATTCATAACAATTATTGTTCTGTTAGACATAATTCGGACAAAAAGCTTATGTCTTCTCAATTCAATCTTGATAAATAATTTTAAGCCTTCATATTTGATCCAGAGCAAACTATTTCGTGATTGAAGCTCCAGTCAGTCCTTTCCCTAAACTTTTTAATATATTTTTATACAATTGAATTCCGTTTTCATTTGGACTGAAATCATAACAAGCACGAACGTTATTAAAAGCGAGTATACGCCACATTAGATCCATTGGTGATAATATTGATAATATAGCCATTAGAAGATAATTGGGTCAATTGATATTCATAACTATATAATTTTGATAGGAAAGCACATTTTGTTTAATTTTTAACAGATTTTTTCAAATTGAATCAATGATAGTTTTTCAATTCTGCCAGATTTCCAGGTTCAGTTAAGTTAACATGAATCCAGATCAAACTTAAATCAAAAATTCCAAAAATAAATCTATTTTAACAAAATTTCAAGTCATGAATGTCTATTATTTAAGCTTGCATGTTTTGCTTCTTATGACACTACTGGGTCAAATAAATTGTCAAACAAACTGTGCTACATATTCTGGCCGTTCGTATTATTATATGAAACCATACCATAGCTGTAATTATGGCCAATGGCTCGCAAAGTATCAAATATTCAATAATAAAGAATATTTTGTTTGTTGTTTCAGAAGTGAGTTAACACTGAATATTGAAATGAATACAAAAATATTTATAACTAATCAACAGATGATATAAAACAGTTTTGGAGAGAAATAGAATACCGAATTGTAATGTTCATTGCTTATGGCCTGAAGCAACCGAATTGCTTGGTATATGCACTTTGTAAGACCAGATGCGCCGGCAAAGTGAGGAATGGCCAGGAGGATACAAATCCTTCTAATCGCATAAAGGATCCTGCATATTTACACCCATTGGTGGTGGCCTACCAGCAGGGTCATATGATTGCAGACCTTTATAAGAGCGAGAGAATGTGCGCTTTATTATGTGAGAAAAGTTACCCCGACTGCTCTATACATACTTATAACAAATTCATTAATTTTTGGAATAAGTTGTATCGAGGTATATTTGTGACCGGGGATGCAATTGGAGTTAAATTTTTTCAGATGGTGGCTGACTTTATTGATATTTTTATCGAATAAGATATAAATAATTGCACTTCAGTTACAGATTTAAATTAAAATGAAATTTTAGTAAATATTAATTATAATAAAAATAAATTTAACAGAATATAACAATATAAATGTCCTTGATCTATTGAATTCTCTATTGGTTTGTTTGGATTTTAAATAGAGTCAAATTATTCACAATTAATGAAATGTTATAAATCATAAATAAATTAAATTAAACAGGGTGACCAGGTGATAAAATTTGTAACCGGGACATTCATCTAAAAATTAACATATCCAGAGCATTTCATATAAATTCCACGATTTCTTAAAAAACAGATAGTTTGCCTCAATTTGTATTTTGTTTTTATTCAGAGTGCTCTCAAAAGTAACAAAAAACAAAATCCTGTCCCGTCTATTCTTGTCAACATCACGTCCCTGTCCTTGGTCTAGAAAGCTAGGTTTAGGTCCTGGTTCACCTAAAAGAACATTATATTTTCCAGTCATTAAATACTAATAAATTCTTATAAATACTTCCTTAAGTGAAATGAATAATAATTTTGTTATGACTTCAATGAAATTAATTTTATTAAAAGCTATTCACTATAAGTGTCTAAATCTTAAGATCATTTCAGTAAAAATTCATTAGTGCAGAGATGCTCAAGGGGGTCTGGCCAGAATACTCACTAGTCTATAAGGCTCTAGTGAACGCAATTGGGCTTGCCAATTTTTGCCTAGATGATTTAACTTATACCTAACAAAGCATTCGTTCGAAGTATTGCACATGAATCTTTGACCTTCCTCACTTTAGATACATTTTTCTATTCAAATTTTATATTCCTCTTGAAAAATAGGCAGTTGCTAGTTTATTTAGCTTACCCTATAGATTGAAGCCAATATTATCAAGCATAATAATACAACAAGTATAGACATGCAAATGATTGGTAAAAGATATTCCGTTCCTATTATAAGCCATAATAACAATAATCTCATTGAAAGCATTCGACTATTATTGCATTTAAAATATTTATATCATTAGTGAAAAATAGATTTTTGTGTTCATTATGTTCGCAAACTAAATTTGCAAGGTCAAAATATTTGAAACATGCACGAAATAGTTGAGTATTCAATTGAGATGGGACATTTTTGAGAATTGTCTGAATGAGTGAACAATCTATTGAATCCTTTTGTTTACAAATATTTCTGTTGAAAAATGGAAAAGTGCTCACTTGTGAAAAAAGCTATGTTATCCAGAATAAATGAACAGAATAACTTTAATTGCACGATAAGCATACCTAACTTCTCCTCGGTAATTTTCAAATATTACAAATATTTAATTTATTTTAATATATTTATGATTTTTGTTTAGACGTATGTATACGATGGAGAAGACTATATACGTATGTGTCAGGATTGGCTCTGGGTATTAATACAAAAATGGCTCAGGTGTGATTTAAGAATAAGAAATTATTCCAGCTATGGTGCCTCTGGTAGGGCTCGAAAACTATTTAGCAATAATGTGAGTAATTGATCCAGACTACATTTTAAAACTACTGTAGAATTAATTAGTTTAATGGATCAGCAGCGATAATAATAAAGTATCCTGAACATTTTTATATCAGTTTAATTATTATTTATTCAAAATATTTTCTATTTTGCAAAAAACGTCATATTTTTGTATAAAATTCAAAAATTAATTTGTTTTCCAGAAAACAGATATTATTTTGCGGCCAACAGTACTGACACCCGAAAGATCAGAGCTTATGAAATACACGCCGTGCCTACGGGTGTCCTATCAGATAACGATTGTAGGCATCGAAAGATTGCTAAAGGAGTATAACTCGAATCCCTTCTCCGGTTTGGATCCATACGTTTGGATCTGTTTCTTCGTTTCATTCATATTATTATCGATTTTCACGGCTTTTAAGTCCAAATCAAAAATATATAGTTTTAAGCGCTTTATATCAGCTTTTGTTGACTCACTTATAGGCAATATTGAGCCCTTTTTCAACGATGTTTCAGGTAATCGGAATCAAATTTAAAACTATTTTACTATCAAATTGTTTGCTATCTATTGAAGCGTAAAAATAATACTTATCAATCAAGACCATAAGCCAGGCCATTAATTTGAATACAATATGTTTATACTTGAACCTTGCCTCTGGCCCTCTATAGTGAATGGGGAATTTTCTGCTATTTGTTAGAAATAATAGTTAATGCATCCTTGTATCTAATTAAAATCAGAAAGTAAACAAGGTTAAGTTTGCTCCGTATAAGTACTTTCGCACATACTTGTTAGACTTGTAATATAATTATTCAAAATATAAATTTTTGTTTATAAATGTAAATACATTTTCAATGAAATTGTGAGCTTCACTGTTTTTCCTATGAATTTGTTCAAGTTCCATCCATGTTTTCCTGATTTTCGATATAGTCTACGTTAATTAAAATATTTAATATTATATATAAATAATCAGAAAATTGATAAATCGCTGAAATAATGGGGTTTTTACTAAACTTTTATTTAAAGGGTTTTATACACAAAATGTTTTGCGCAAATTTGGCTTAACTATGATTGTGTGGGTGATCGGGGTCAGACTTATTCATAATTTCTGCGATGGAACTATTTTGGCCAAATTGGTCGAGAATAAAAAGCTCAAACTAAATACGATTAACGAATTGAACGAGAACAAAATAACAGCTTTAGCTCTTAAGAGTTCATATGTGGCTCAATTCCTGGTGAGAATGAAATGAACAGAATTAACACAAAAAAAAATTTAAAAAATCGTTTTTGTAGTGAAAAAACTTTTTACCAATTAATCGATTTAAGAGAAAATATATAATAAAAATATTCCAATCGTTAATCTCTAAAACAGAACCGAAAAAACTACTAAACAAAACAAATATAAAAATCAGAGATAGGCAATGGGTCTGACGACAGGGGGGGGGGGTAAGCCAAAATTTTGCCAAAAGGGGTACAATGAATCACCCAATTTTCGCCCAAAAGTGCCCCATTTTCGAGTTTTTCCGCAAAAGTTCCGAAAATAGAGGGGGCAAGCCAAAATCACAGGGGGGTTACCCCCACCTGTGCCCCCCATTGCCTATCTCTGATAAAAATCAAACAAAATATAAGTGAAATCTTCATAGATTCACAGTAGATAAACATTGGATTCTTTCATCTTATTGTATAGAATAAAACATGCAGGACAATTTTATCACAGTTATTATCACGCTCCCTGATCAATGAGAAGTGAGCCAGTAGTTTGTTATTTAGATCAGACTATTTTCGTATAAGTTTTTCATTAAACAAATGCTTATTTTCTTATTATATTCAAAATATATCTCGATAAAAGATTGTCTAGGTCAGTTATATATATAAAAGTAACAATAAGTTTACAATATGCTATACCACCTTGGATTAATTTTAGATATCGTAGCTTAACTTAAATATTCATATTTATTGAACTTAAGCTTAATATGCATTCAATTCGTTGAATATTTTGATTCTATTTATAATTAAATGTATTTTATTTTTGATTTGATTTTTGTATTCATTGACAATATTTTACGTCAAAGCCATCTCTGGTCAGAAAACTCGAATTCGTGTCATCCAGACGGATAACATCGGAAAAAATAACCAACCAATTGGTCGCAGGCAGTCATGTCATACTATACCGGGAAGATGAGGCCCAAGCCTATATCCGGACCATAAGAGATAAATACCAGATTCCTCTATATATTGGTTCAGAGAAGTATTTCTTTCAATCAGTCGGTTATGTCTATAACAAGAATTTGAATGAAATAAAGGAAAACAAGTTTAACAAACTGTAAGTTCTTGAACACCAGTGAAGTTTATACGAAACTAATAGTTAGTATCAGAGAAATTGGAATTAAAAAAATATTTTCCATAATTACAAATCATATACAGAAAGAAAAATTGGATTTTTGTTTCACTAAAATAAGGAATGAAAACAAAGTTTTTTTTGTATAATTTTTTTCGAGGAATTCCTTCGGAAAAGTGATTAATACAAATCCGAATATTAAATACATAATTATCGTAAGCATCAAGATTAAAATCGCATAACGATTAGGAACAATTACACTGTTTATTATACAAAATGATTTTGGTAATCTTATTGGGCAAAATAGGAATGAATGGGTTTTGTCTATAAATATAATATTCTTCTTATTTTTGAATTTTATTTTTATTTCTGTATTTTCTCCCTTAGAATGCGACACATAATTGAGTCGGGAATATTTGTGCAAGGTGCAAAAGTGTCCAGCTATAAGATGAACCAAAACATTACATTAAGTGCAGATATTATCTCAAGAAATGAATTCACATCTAATCGAGTCTTAAATATCAACGATCTGTTGATTGCATTCAAATTCAATGCAATCGGTTGTGCGATCAGTATTGCCATACATTTGTTGGAAATACTCATATTTTATTTGAATTCAAATCAATCTTTTTGTTAAGAAAATACTGTTAACATTATTATGCACTTAACCAATATACAGTTATATTATATAACCCACGACAAACACTCAACTCCTTTTGGAAATTCATGAATCGTATGGCAAATCTATAGACCATTTCTACAGTAAGGGATAAAAATATACGGTAATAATATTTGGATTACTATTGCATTCAATGCTAACGTGACGTCCACTTCGATGACACCTAGTGCTAGAGCACTGGCCACAGGGGACGGGTTGGCCACAGCCTTAACCATCGCTATAATGCCCATCCGGTCTGTTATTTCTGCCAACTATAAGTAAACGAAAAATAAATACAAACAAGCACGAACGTTATTACCAGCGAGTATACCAGGGATCTAATGACCATATGACCATTAGAAGATAATTGGGTCAATCGGTATTCATATCTATAGTGTTTTTATGTAAAGTTTAGTAACACTGGTGTTTAGCTGTATTTTGAATGAAAAGTAATATTTTTTTATTGCATTTGAAAATATATGAATGAAATGAAAGCGATTTTGGAATAAAACTACTTTTAGTTATGCTTTCAATTGACTAAGTGTTGGCCAAATTCATATCGATATTCAACTCTTGGCCAGTTTTAGCTCTGAAAAAACTGAACTGTTGGTACAGTTGTCTTTCCCATTGAGGCCATCTGAAAGGATCTGCCCTTCGAATGGCCTTCCGGTCGCGCACATAGTTCTGATAAATGGCTTCACAATTATTGAACGCCGTTTGTTGCGGACGAGTCGGAGGAATAGACATAAGTCTTGCGATTGATTTTCGACAGTATTGACACTCTTTGCGGAAATGGTTGTAGAAATAGGCCATAAAGGAGAGACCGGCTGCCAAGTGAACCGGGAGAAAATCGGTTATAATTTGTTTGATTGTAATCATGTCATACAAGTCCTCCATTTCCAAAAACCATTCTCTGATTAGCTTTCGGTAAAAGTATCGATAAATGCCTTTAATTGAGTGATGAGTTTGAGCCACAGTTTTGGCAATTCTGTTGAATTCGTCGTCAAATACAATAAACAGTGTTTTGGCCCGGGTAGCTCTAGACAAGGATGCTTGCATATTCATAAATATCTGAACCCAACCCGGCTTACACATGGAATAACTCATGATATTTGCGCTGAGAAAATCACTTTGCTTTGAATGGATGTGTCCGAAGAAAGTCCGGTTTGCGCTCAAAATCATATAACAATTTGCTTTTACTAAATAATATACCAAAACATCCAATACTTCCAAATAGTAGTCATATTTTTGAGAGAACGCATACATTGTTTGTCGGATATAATCACGAAATAAGACTTCAGTTCTGTTTGAAAATATGACGAAATTCCGGTCAAATGTTTCGAAAATTCGTCTGAATTTTAAACAATTGTTTCCGTCATTAGTCCACCAGAAGTACAGTCTTTGGTACTCTTTGTAAGCGGAATCAATGCAGTCATCAATAGCCGGGTTCATTTGTTTTTCGTGATCTGCTTCGCCCCAGAATTGTTCGTAGAATTCATTGAAATGATTCAGATAATTAGCCCGGAGCCTATAGATCGCATCGTTCGGATATAAAGTCCTGAACTGGTGTTCAATAACTTGATTCCTGAAAATAAATGGGATTTCTTCGCAGACCTGCACTGTTTGAGTATTTGACTTCTGGTTGAGTTTGAAAAACGCTTGAATACAAGCCCTTTGTATTCCGTAAGCAATGAAATACAACTTAAGTGTATAGAAGACAATCAACTGCTTTCGGTATGCATTCAAACCTCTTTCATTCAGGATATCATTGTTCAGGAGAAATATCAGTCTTTTGCCATTTGTGTCGTAAGCGTCGAAATCGGTGTTAAAAGTCATGAAACACAGATACATATCGTGACGCGAGTGCATGGAATGGGCCGATGAAAGCATGGGTTCAATGACTCGAATGAATTTGTAAACAGAGATAAAGGAAACCAGAAATTCATTGCCCATGACTTGGATGTTGAGTGGGTTTCCATTGGATCCATATTTTCTCACATTATCTGTGATTTTCTTCACTTGTTTTTCGTCTTCAGTTTTGGGCAAACTCTCTGAATATTCGTAGTCTTCGGTAAACAAATAGTCGTAACACTTGTCATAACTTTCCATCAGTTGGTCGTAACCTCTTTTGATGTAATCGCTGTACTTTTGACGACTAATTTGATCCAATTCCTTATACCATTCCTTTTTGATGTCCTTTGGTATGAAATAAGTCGTCGAAATGAAGACATGTAAAGACGATAAGACTGTGTAATAGTCGCGGATATTATCCATACATATGTCGGCGAATGGGTTCGGATCCGATTGAATGCAGAGCTCAGTTACGTCGATCTGGTATCGGAGTATATTATAGGCCAACCCATTAATGTAAGCAAAGACTGGATAACTTCGTAGATATTTACGTCTGAAGACTATTGAACTCAAGTTATATTTAAATCTGTATTTCATTCGGTATTCATTCGCACAACTCATCAGTTGAAGGACTGGTGTCTTAGGCATTGGACTCAATTGGATGAGTGGTTTGGCTAACAGTGCGGAATAGACCGATGCAAACAAATACATTTCTGGGATATTTGTTCTGTTCTTCAAATACATCTTATTGTGTCGGACCATAAGGAACCGGTAGATCGGGTTGTAGTGGAAGAATGCGTTCCAATTACACCATTCACTGCACAGACAGACACTGTCTTCGAACTCATCGTTGAATTTGAAGCCGATCTGCAAATCATTGTATTTTATGTATTGATTGAGTATTTGATCTCTCAATACATTCCTCTGTTGGGTTGGGATCAGAGATATTGATTGAATTCTTTGCATAATATCTTCGGAAGTCTTGGGCGCCGACCAAAACATGGCTTCAGTGTTGGGAACAATACGTTTACGAATATAAGTCAACTTTGATTTCTTGGCCCGTCTTTGATGACCCGTCCCCGCACTCGTTGTTTTCTCTGCTCTATAACTCTCGAGTCGTTTCTCAAGAATTAAAAGAATTGTTTGGAAATGAAAATTTGAAACTTCTTCGGCAGTGACTCCCAGTTCAGTACTGACTCTGTACTCAATTTTGATTAACAACTGAACACCTCTTCCGAAGTCAATCCAGTCCTCATAGCCTTCACAATGCATGAGATTGTATTTGATGTGAGCCTCATTCAGACCACCTTGCTGATACCAGTGCTGGGCTTCCAATCGGAAAGTGAGTCCAAAGTTGTGTTTCCGCATATTTCTGTATACAATGAATCGTATATTTCCTCTGAAGCCGACATCGATCTGCTCCTCACTGTTCACATCCAAAGCCAATTCCTGTGGTTTTTTCGTATTCACAATAACCGACAGTTTGGGTCCAATCACTTGATCTCTTCCTCTCATCCGTTTCACACTGACTGTCAGTCCAATTGTATCTCTACTGCAGTTATTTCTCGATTCCTTGAAGAGTGAGTTCATATCAGTCACTCGTATGCCATACAGTGCTTGCATTGCAATCACATATTCGTTAAACTTCTGTAAATATATTGCTTGACTCGTCTGATCAATCTCTGGGTACGACATAACGAATACTTTCATCGCTCTCTTGAATGCATTGGTTCGACCGATATTTGAACTGAATTGGGGGTCAATCACATCATTGATCTGAATATTCCTCAATCCGGGCGGGGCTACAGTTGTGGCCATTGTTTTGTTGTATTTCTTTGATCTGAAGTTATTTTAAGAACTGATAAATACTTTTGATTTTATACTCAAACAAACCTATTGTTGTGATTACGAGATATAAATTCATAACAACTATTGTTTTATAAAACATAATTAACACAAAAAATTATATTTTCATTAACTTTTGTATAAGAAGTACTACAGTGTTGAGTGATATGAAAAGTAAAATATTTTTTCGATATTTTGGAAGAAAAGTATTTTATACTGTATTACATTTGAAAATATTTGAATGAAATGAAAGCGATTTTGGAAAAAAAACTACTTTTAGTTATGCTTTCAATTGACTAAGTGTTGGCCAAATTCATATCGATTTTCAACTCTTCGCCAGTTTTGCCTCTGAAAAAACTGAACTGTGGG
>JAQIWA010003458.1:0-10442 GCA_034693305.1 Eueremaeus valkanovi | reverse complement strand
AGCAAGAATTGCCATATTTTGATGAAATAAATAAGTTTACGGACAATGAGTTCAATGATTATGTGTCGAAAATGAGAGCATTTTATACGGAATTCACACAATTCATAGGCCCTCACCTGTAGGTAAATTATTATACTCTCAATCAAGCTGGATCCACCGTACTTCACAGCATTTAGGTTTCAAATTGAAACTTCTTTGAATATTTAACTTATAACTTATAAAGGAAATAATATTATTCACCCGGATCATCAACCGTAATATTGCAAAATTTATTGCGAATCAAAGTATCTTGTACCTTAATGTAACAATTTGATTTAACAATAATGGATTTTAATCTTAAAAAGTATTTAAATTAATAATCTTTGCATTGAAATAATCGAATAAAACTTTATTATCTGTTGTGTTGAGTGAATCCGGAATTGTTTGGAATAACTGATTGTCTATTATATCGTTTGCAGTGAAACTCCATTCAGTCATTCGGTTCAGTACTTCAATACAAGAATATCTATCCAAATAGGAAGTACTTTCCGTCATATTATTGACAAGTCCTTTGAAACAATTCAATTTTTGATCCAGAATTGTAGACATATTTGTATCCGAAACAGAAGTCCTATTGAGTTGAGAATAAAAATTATAAAAATAAATAAATAATTTTTTATTTTACATTACGTTAGGAATTGAAATAATTTCTTTGCAATCATTCCTAAGCTATAAATATCTGCTTTAGTGTTGTAATTGCCGGTAGATACTTCTGGTGCCATATAGCCTATTGTGCCGATATTTGAGGTCATGGTGGTTAAAGAGAGAGAATGTAATCTTGCTAATCCGAAATCACATATTTTAATGAAATTCTTTTCACTGTTTTCTTTGAACAGAATATTTCGCGGATTTAGGTCTCTGTGAATGATAGCCTTCGGCACTAATGTATGCAAATAATGCAATCCATTCATCAGTTCTTTAAATATTTCACACGAAATGAAGTAATCCATAGAATGACTCAAATTGTGTGCATTGATGTCGAAAGCATTTGATTTCAATTTAATTATTTGTCTCAAATCGTGTGAACAGAACTCCATTTTTATGAACAGATTTTTGCCCTCCCATTCGTGGTTAATATATTCAACGATAAAATGATTGACTAATTTCTTCCATATATTAATCTCTCGTATCTTCTCGTCATCCTGGTGAACTGTAAAATATATTCAATACTAATCTATACATTCAAAAAGGAAATCAAAAACAATAAAACTAGCAAGGAGCAAGCAAAATTAATTTATCAATTCACTGAGCAGGTAATATTATATTCACCAATTTAATGCTAGACCCTAGAATTATTGATTGTTAGTCTAACAAGTTGTATGCAAGCAAGCTTACTCATTCTACTGATATATTTCATTAATATAGATATTTGAATAGGGTAAAAATATAAATATACCTTTCTTTTCAATGATCTTCAGTGCATAAATTTTATTTTCAATATTATCTGTCACCTTAATTACTTTGCCAAAACTCCCCTGGCCAATATATTGTATATTATGAAAATTATTAGCAATATATTTATATTTCATATATTCAGAATTATCCTGATCAACTGTTGGTCTTTTTAAGCATTCATTATTATTAAGTGTTTTATACGTTATGCCAAAATTTCTCAAATAATATTCGTTCACATCTTTGTAATCTTCAGTCGTATTAAAAATATTATTACCAAATATTTCATAAATAGCGATATTTTGAGCCAGTAGAGTTGAATGATTATCAGCATTAGAAGTGTAATACTGGTTAAAATCATATATATCAGCAATTATGTTTTTTGCAAGAATGTTTTCAAAACAAAAATCATCCTGGATAACAAATATTTTGCCACTGTTACTCAAAAAATAATCATTAAATTTCGAGCAGGCTATTTGTTTTATATCATGAATACCAATAATATTCATATTAAAAAATGTCTTTAGCTTTTTTTTACTTTCAGAAAACCAAAATTTTTCATCCCAGGCCCAACTGAGTACTTTTCCGTCTATTGTCAAAGCAAAGGCTCGATTATTATTACATTTAATTAATTTTATTCTCTTATCGTTGGAAAATATAAATTGATGAGGTTCTAGTTGATTATTATTTTCATTTTTATCTTGGTTAGTTAGATGCCATCCGAATACCTCGTTTGTTTGGGTTAATGCCATAAAGTTAATTTGGTCGCAACTAATTTGCTGGATATTCTTATTAATAAAATATCTAAATATTTTCGGCTTTAAATACTCTTGGCCTACTTTACCCCATCCAAAAATATGCTTCTTATCATTCTTAGCCAGAACATAATTGGCTCCATTGAAAAATTCTTCGATATTATTGTCACACAATTCTGGTATTAATTTGGGTTCGGATACAATCAATCGATGACCTAAACCAATAGAACCAAAACGATTCGAACCAAAGCCGTAAACTTTATCGGTATTTGTTCTAAAAAGTATATTTCCACCTTGTATATCTTCAAATATAAATAATTTCAATATATGCATCTTAATTATATCGTAGATGAGTTCAAAGATATCTTTTTCCCTAATGTATTCGGATGTTATTCTTGCAGTTATCATATCATTTGCTTTTTCTAATCGAATATTAATTGTTTTGGAAGTGATTTGAAATTCGCGCGAATAGTATTCAATGAAGTTTTGATAAATATCTGCTTTAAAAATATTATTGCCTTTCAATACATAAATATTATTATTTATTACTGCGGTTCCAGAAGTTATTTGTGCATTAATGCCGTTGAATTGTATCAAATCACTTAGGCTTTCATTTATCAATAATCCTGGTTCTATTTGTTTATCTGTGCCTTTGACACCACAAAAATAAATAAATCCTTTTCTATCAATGAAATAACTGTTTGATTTCGTAACAAATATTTTTTCAATTTGTGTCAAATTTATTAAACGTGGCTTATATTCAATTGGTTCAGAATCAGAGCCCAGAATAAAGCTGTTGTTCCAGCCCCAGCTATAAGCATGGCCATCCATTCTAAGTGCAAACGAACTGTATGAACCGCAACAAATATATTTAATTTTATCTTGAACAGGATCGAATAATTCAGCTGGATTAGCCATCAATTTTATGCGTTTATCACGACCAATTTGACCTTTTGCATTACTGCCCCATCCGTATACACTTCCTTCTATTGAAAGAGCTAGGGCATGATTGAATCCGCAACTTATCTGATTTATTTTAATTTTCTCTTTTTCAAACTTCTCCACAATTTCAGGTTCGTAAAAACTTTCCAGGTCGCTTGCGTAGCCCATTCCTAATTGGCCGACATCATTTCTTCCCCAAGAATAAACAGAATTTTCATAAGTTAGAGCCAGCACAAAATATATACCATTGTGGAATTCTTTGATATTCTTATTACGCAATCCCGGAATAGGTTCTGGTACATCAACAGGATTGTTTTTACCAAAGCCTAAAACTCCGTTCTCATTACTACCTAATCCATACACTTCGTAGTCATTATCTTTTTTAGTAACGAATATTATGTTCTTATCTTTACTTTCGTCGTCAAAGACTGTATAAGTAATTATTGCATTCTTGAGGTTTTCAGGAATTTTTTCACATATATTAAAATTTTTTATATATTTTGTCATTCTTTAATTAAATCTCATGCATAATTTTGTCAGTTATATAACTCTATATTTAATGTTAACATAAATATAAATAAAAATCAAAGAAGTAAAATAATAAGACTTACAAATTGATCACTATTTTAGGTGTGTCCAAGCTCAAAGTAATCTCAAGTTTTAAATGACATAGTTACACGTAGGTTATTACAAAATTTATCTGAATATAAGTGGAGTCCCATTAAGTTTAAGTTCTATCAATTTATACAGAGATACCTAGTTTAGCTCGATCATCTAATAATATTCAAATTTAAAATGTTACTGAATATAATTATTTAATTATACCTTGGCAATGCACTAATTGATATAATCTATGTTTCTAATAGTAACTTGTTAAGCTTCTCTTTAATGCTGATAATGACAAATCCCATGACTTCTTTACCATGGTTAAATAGATAAAATCTTTGTAAGTTGAATATTTAAAAGGCATTTAATTTTAATCAAATTCTTGAAATTTTATTAATAATGACAATATTTATGAAATATTTTTTTGAGAATGTGTCAAATTATTAACCAAAATGACTGATATCTTAGAAAAATTCAAAATTTGTGAAAATATTCCGCAAAATATGAAATTAGAAATAATATTTTTTTATATTTTCCCTGATTATTATTGTAAAGGCTTCAAAAATAATATGATTTTTATTACAAGTGATGACACAACTTATGGATTAGGCTCTAATAAATTCGGTTGTCTTGGCCTAGGTCATAATGATACAGTGATTGAACCCTTAATTATACCTGAATTGTGTAATCAGAAGATCAAAGAATTTTACAATGGATTGGACTTTGTATTAGGCCTTACATCTGATATGAAATTGTTTGCCTGGGGAATGAATGAGAAGGGCCAGTTGGGTCGGGGACATATAAGTGAAGCAAATGAATACTTAAAACCAGAATTAATACAATATTTCAATAATAAAAATATAATAAATATTGGTTGTGGTTATGGACACTGTTTAGCACTTCTATCAAATGGCCTGCTATATGGATGGGGAGATAATTGCTGGGGTCAAATTGGTCAAGGTGCAAAAATTTTCATAACATCTCCAGTACAAATTAATTTTGATGCTAATATTAAATATAAATACATTTATTGCCATAATTATCATTCATTTGCGATAACATATACCGGTGCTGTATATGGCTGGGGTTGGAATAATAATTATATTTTAGGACTGTCTGCTCATGAAAAGTGCTGGAAAACACCAAGTTTAATTGTTGTCGAGAATATTATGATGATATGTTCCTCTGAAAGTAACTCTTATTTTCTGGGATTTAATGGTTTATTATATTTTTGCGGAATCTATGCAAAAGATGATAACGAATTAACATATCAAAAATCACCAAGACGAATAAGCATGGAAATTTTTCTTACGGAAATTCATTCTATATTAAGCTTTTATTCAGAAACAAATATTTGCACTGCTTTTGATGGGACATATATTTACTGTTTAAATGAAGATAAAGTTCAAAAACTATTTGATAAAAATTTCAATGATTTTTATTCCACTGAACATCAGATAACATTCAGAATCTTCAAAGTCAACATTTTCGACCAATCAAAAGAAAAAGGTATTTCAATTTCTTAAAAATAAATATTAACATGCTGAAATTCACTTTCCACCTGTGTGAGATTGAGTTGCGAAAGAAATTTCTTTTAAAAATACTTAGCATTCTTAATCACTGAATCAATTGATTCAACGAGGCTCAACCTTATAACAAAAATATCAATCCATAATAAAATCTTTATTCTATGTTCTAATGAACAAGAATGGTATTTTACGTTTTAACATTTTTTGAAAGTGGACATAGATATATTTTGTTAGCGATTCAATTCGATTTAACTATGAAAATAGCCGTCATGAAATTGGCCAAGTTCCAAATTTTGATATCAAAGTTATTTGTTTCGAGAGATATTCAAAAATGAATGAGTTTGCAGTTTGGACCTTATTTTTACCCCGTGTGGTTTACGAGTTATTGAATTTTCGAGTTCAGTCCAAGGCCAAAAGTCTGATTTGGTAAAATTAATTTGACCCACGCCCCCAATCGGAAAATTCTGAAAATTTAATTGCAATATTAGTTGAATATGATGTTATTTTTAAGCCACAAACCAAGATGAAATAACGTTATTTTCTAATAATATTACTATTATAGAATGTACAACCGAAGAAAAAAACCAATGTTTTACTATAGTAGTCGAGCCCCAAACCATGCATGATTTTTTTCAAACAAAATATTTTTTACGAAGTGTTTAGGACCAAGATTTATCCCCTTATTAATTTTAATATAGTTGGCTTTGATTCTAGGTGCAGGGTAAAAATTAAAGGCAAATTTTGATGTTTATACTGTACCTGGTTAATGCAACCGGAGTCAACTATATTGGTCCGGAGCACTGCAATAAAATATTTATTTCGCAAAAAAATTATGTGTGGTTTGGTGACTCGACTACTAGAATAAAAAATTGTTTTTTTCTTCGGTTGTACACTTAATAATAGTAATATTATTAGAAAATATCGTTATTTCATCTTAGTTTGTGCCTTAAAAATGACTTAATATTTAACTAATATTGCGATTAAAGGAGTTGGCTTGTTTGAATTTTTTCGTTCAGAATTTAATAAAATTTCATCCATGAATAACAAAGCTAAAATGATGCAGAATCATGAAAAAATTTTGTTGAAAAAATCAAAAGGAAATTGTCCAAGGACAAAAACAAGTTTTAACCAAACATCCAAGTTACATGAGATAATTAAAAAATTTATTCGGAACAATATTTATACTAATAAATGGTAATTAGAAATACAAAAGAGAAATGTTTTGCTAAACTATTTCAACTAGAAAAATTGTTTTGAAAATTTTTATTAAGAATTCGACATTTTTGCCTGTTGAATACCAAACTTTTCAACTCTGCAAATGAAGGAAATACTTACTAGCTTCTAAAATGACTAATCAAAAGTTTGGTATTCAACAGGCAAAAGTGCCGAATTCTTAATAAAAGTTTTCAAATCAATTTTTTTAGTTGAAATAGTTAAGCAAAACATTTTTCTTTTGTATTTCTAATTACCATCCATTAATATAAATATTGTCCCAAAGGAATTTTTTAATTATCTTATGTAACTTGAAAGTTTTGTTGAAACTCGTTTTTGTCCTAGGTCAATTTCTTGTCGATTTTTTTAACAAAATGTTTGCATGATTCTGCATCATTTTTTCAATGTTATTCAGTGATGAAATTTCATTTAATTCTGAACGAAAAAATTCAAACCAGGCCAACTCCTTTTCAGAATTTTCCAATTGGGGGCGTGGGTCAAATTAATTTTACCAAATCAGACTTTTTGGCCTTTGTACTGCTCAAAAATTCAAAATTCAATATCTCGTGAACCACAGGGGGTAAAAATATGGTCCAAACTGCAAACTCAACCATTTTTGAATATCTATCGAAATAAATAGCTATGATATCAAAATTCGGAACTTGGCCAATTACATGACTGCTATTTTATGGGAGCCTATAATATTTTAATTCAAAATTTTGAATTTGAACTTTTTCTCACTGAACAAACTTTTGCAACTTTTTCTTATTATAGAAATTGAACATGGTGAAATATCTTTTGCCAATTGTGAAAATGAAACGCAGTGCTCTACGGAGACTATCTCCAGTGTATTGAATAATTTCACACTTACTAAATCAATTGATACGCAATTGTTGTATAAAATAAAAACAATCCATATTTTTAATGACAGAAAAGGAGTAAATATTTTGTTCGTTACAACCGATGATATGGTCTATGAATTGAGTGATAATCTTAACGCTTATAAGAGTCTAATAAATACTAAAACTATTGATATTATACACAATTGTGCTGTCAGTGAACCAACACTTATACCCGAGTTATGTAATCAGAATATAATCAACTTTTATATTGGACATGAATTTGTGCTGGCTCTCAATAAACATGGTGAAGTCTTTGCCTGGGGAGTGAATAATTGTGGACAATTGGGCAGAGGTTTCAAATCTGAAACTGGAGTATATTTGAAACCTCAAAGAATTGCATCGTTTAACGAACTAACTATAGTAAAAATATTTGCTGGCGCTCAATATAGTCTATCCCTGACAAACAAAGGTGATGTTCATGAATGGGGACATTTAAACAAAGATATATATCAAAGTAATTCAATTTTATCACCAAAATTGATAAAAGGCCTCGAACACATTCAGATCAAAGATGTTTTATGTTGTCTGAACTATGCTTTTGCGCTGACAACTGATGGAAAGATTTACAGTTGGGGACAGAATTTTATTCAAATAGAACGAGATGCTCATGAAACGCGAGCACATTTAATTGGACTGGATGATATTGACTTTATCAGCTTAGAAGATGAAAATTTATTTTTCCTAAATAAAACTGGTCAAATTTATTTTTGTCCCTTATTCAAAGTTGAACAACATGCAGAATCATATTTGATTAAATCGAGTATAAATTATGACCAAATGATCAATGTAATTTATTATAAAAATAATATTATTTTTCATACAATACTTATATCGAATGAGAAAATATATGCAATCAATGGAACAGAGATTAGAGAGACTTCTTATACGGATATCAATGAATATTTCGCTAAAGAATGTCAAATAACTTAAAAATGGAAATTGAAAAGAGTGAACAGAAAGAAAGTGGTGAATCATCTGTGACAAATGAACTTGAAAAGATAAAGACAAAACAAACTAATTCGCCTTTCACTAATTTCAAATTATTTGAACCATTCGGACAAAAATTAAGGAACGAAATCAAAACATTCATTGTGTTTGAAAATAATATTATATTCTTTACCAAAAATGACATTGTGTTTGGGTTCGGATCAGATATTTTGGATAAACCTCTGCCAGAACCAACTGAAATAACAGAATTGAGTCACAATTATATAACACAATTTCATAGGGGCTATGATTTTATTTTGGCTCTATGTAATAACGGAGTGGTTTTTGGCTGGGGTACGAACTGGTGGGGTCAGTTAGGAAGAGGTTATAGAAATCCACCGGATGAGTATTTGAGACCAAAAAGATTTGAATCCTTTAGAGGGGAAAAAATTATTCGAATAAGTTGTGGTAATCGACACACACTTGCCCTGACATTGAGTGGTCAGGTTTACGGATGGGGTGACAATGCGTGTGGTCAAATTGGTTGTGGGAAAACTGACCCGGATATAGTGGAAACTCCAGTTGATATCAAAATGTTTAATAACATAAATGTGAAAGAAGTAAAATGTATAGACAACTGCTCTTTTGCACTCACATCTGATGGACACGTATTCAGTTGGGGAGAAAATAGCAGAAATCTTCTAGGTCATGAATTACAGCAAAATGAAATTGTATATACCCCGAAACAGATAGACCTGCCTCTCATCAAATCTATGAGTTTTCACCAAATCAATGCCTTTTTTCTCGACTGTTCCGGAATATTATATTATTGTGGTCTGAATAAGCTAGCTAATTGTATTTATAAACCAATAAAGTTCCCAGCACAAATGTTATTTGATAACATTTACTACAATTCCAACTGCCCTGGTAGTTCAGTGGTTGCTCTGGCAAACAATTGCTTATATGTGTTTATCGCAGCATATCATAAGAAAACCAGTGCTAAAAATCATTTTGACTTTTATTCCAAACATCACCAATGCACTTATGAGACGGTCAATATTGAACATCCTATCGAAAATGTCTGTACTGCTGAAGATATGAACCAGGTTGAATTGTTTGAACAAAAGTGGGTTTTATTTCGAAATATAAAAGTATTCGAAAGAGTTGACCACAAAATGCAAAAACAAATAAAACTTTTTTATGTTTTTGAAGACATGAAAAATGAAGAAAATGTATTGTTTGTCACGAATTCAGACAAAGTATACGGATTTGGTTCCAATCAATTCGGTTGCCTTGGATTAGGCAATGATAGTGTTGTGACTGAACCACAACTCATACCAGAATTGTGCGCAAAAACTATCTGTGAATTCAAACACGGAATAGGATTTGCGTTGGGTCTGACAGAAGGTGGACAGTTATATGGCTGGGGTCATAATAGCCGTGGACAATTGGACCAAAATAGAATATCACCCAGTAATAAATATTTTGAGCCCAATATAATTAATTTTGATGGTCAGCATTTCCTAAATATGAGCTGTGGTAAACACCATTACTTAGCTCTAACAACAGATAAAATAGTATATGGTTGGGGGCGAAATGACATGGCACAAGTAGGATTTGGCCCAGGTGCACAGGTTATGAAACCAACAATAATAAGCGATTTAAAGCAATTCATTATAAGTTCAATTTATTGCACTGACTTTGGGTCTATTGCACTGACATCTATTGGATCGGTCTATAGCTGGGGCAGTAATGAAAATTACACACTAGGTCATGAAACGAAAAATATAGTAACCAATCCTACCTGGGTTAATATAAAAGATAAAATTGGAAATGTTTGTTCGGCGGGTAATTCCTTCAATGCGTGCACTTATTTCCTATCAATTGGTGGTAACATATATTATTGTGGCATTAATTATAAGAACAATCAAGCACAATCACACCAATTAAATTAGATCATGATGAATCCTTCAATCACATTTATTCTGTAAAATCATTCAGAAGTGTCACCAAGAATGTAAGCCCATTATATCCAGCAACGGCTGTCTCGCAAACCAATATTATCTATGCATTAGATGGCAATCAACTCAACAAAACTGATTCAAACTATTTGTATGACTACTATAGCAGTGAATATC
>JAQIWA010003457.1:0-10442 GCA_034693305.1 Eueremaeus valkanovi | reverse complement strand
TATTGTATTGCCCCTGTAATATTAAGGGTAAACTTTTTAGTGTGAAGTTATCTTCATTGCAATACATTCACCCAGAGTAATGTATGTGTGTATGCATTGCAATGAAGATAACTTCACACTAAAAAGTTTACCCTTTCTATTTTAGGCACAATATATCCGTTACGCAAATGAATGAATCATTAATTGATTTCTCTATAAAGTCAACTATAATTCAAACTCTTTAGAACTCGTTTATAGAGTATAACAATGTATTCATTTGTAGACATTTGTCTCATTCATATCTATAGTATAGGTATTTTCATTATTCTGTATCCCTTTATTTGATGTGACATAATATGATTTTATTGTCTTTTAAATGTCATGTGTCTGACAAACATTAAATGTACAAGGGTGTATCATTTTTTTTAACAATTATCTAAAACTCATTGATTTCTCCATTATTTTATAGCTATTGAATACTTTTTCAGTTAAGTTTAGCCATAGTTTAGCCGCAATAAAAATTAACAAAGTTAGTTGAATATCTGAAACTACCCTTGATTTCTGTATAAGAGTAAGGTTCGTAAGCTATTGTTGTTTAATGGAAAGCACGACTTGAGTTAATCCGATGCCAGCGCTCTATAGGACACAAGTGTTTGGACCAAATGATAGTCTTTCCTATGCCTTCATTCTTATCCACAACAATCTGAATGAGGACACAACCAATGTGTGTACACTGTGTGTAAACTTTCAAACTGTTTCGCAACTAATTGTGTTCGCATTGTGTTTGCACTTCAATCAGATTACTTGCAATTTGTGTAACATTTGAGTTAAGACTAAAATATAATCCAAATGTTTTGTGAAAATATTTATATAAAGAGTCCAAATGAGTATAATTAAGCAAAAGGTATAACCAAAATGTTAACGGTTTATATGAGGCCAATCTGTCTGTTGACAATCTAATATCATTACTGAATTATCAAGGTGATTTGCACCAGATTCTTTATAAAATTCTTATGCCTACACTTTTACTCTTATTTCTATACCAATATGTGTACAAATATGACTATAAGTGACTGTATGTGCAGATCCCAGAAGTATGGAAGACATTCCTCTAACAGGTCTTCCTCTGTAAGACATTCTGGCTTTAAAAGGATTTCATTGAACACATAATCAGTTGAGAGACACAAATGTTGATGACATTCGTAATAACCGGTAGACTTATCTCAACACATAGTCTGAGCCCTCGTTAATACTGTAGACTTTATTCAATATAATTTGATTCAACATTTGTGACAATTAATAGAGAATTTCCGACTGAACCTAAAAGATAACCACTTCTGGTATTATAATAGTCTTAATCAATGGTAAATTCAATTGAATTAATAGTCCAATTGATTAATATTACGTTTGTATCTCATTTGCTGATCAGAAGTGTCACAAATCAACTCAATCTCTTTGATTCAGAATCACTGTTAATCAGGATATGATGTCAAAGGGATGTGGAGCCAAACAAATTCAAATATCAGCCGTTGATATGTGAATACAAAAATTCTTATGATTTTAAGTTTAATCAGAAGTTCTCTCAAATCATTTGAATCACATCTTCAGTGAAATTAGATTGGATTTAGTGAGAGGTCAAGCACTGGATCTAACAGATTGACTAATACTGTATATTATTTAAATGTCTTTGTCTGACAAATATTTACAGTTGCTAGGTCAGCAAGCATATAATATGATGACCTGGGGCTCATCAATCCAATCACTTATATCATTGCCATTATTATTGATCGATATCTTTAGTGCTTATCTGAAAACAGTTTTAAAATAGAGTTTGATTTGAATATAATTTCAAATAATGTATATTTAGAATTACACCAGTGGTGGGCAGAAGGGGACTAGTGTATGAAATCACCCTGGATTCATTTTTGAAAGTGTTATAATAATTTTTGTTCTACTTTGTTTAGTGAAATAAAAGATAACCGAGCAAAGAGCAGATTACCGTAGATATCGCAATAAAAATAATTATTAAATATTTGAATAAAATTATAGCGAAATCTGTTTTATTTATAAATGGATTATATTTAAGAATTGGGATTAAATTGAGTTTAATTTCTAATATTTATCTTCACTTTTGTTTGCAAGGAAATAGGTATTAAATGGGATGAAAACACAATTAATTCTCACAATGAAGTTATACTGAACTACAGAATGAAATTGATTTAATAAATATATTTTAATTGTGTTTTCATTTACTTTAGGAAATTAAGTTAGAAGTTCAGCACTGCCGGTGAAGAAAACAGGTTAGACAAATAATGTAGGTGGTATAAATAAGGCTTTGAAATCAATTTTTAATTAAATGTATTTTTTGTGAAGCTTGCTGGGTAAATTGGTTCAAATGTTCTTGTTCAAAATAGATAGATATTCATTATTTTCTTCCTAATGTTAATGCTATCGGATTTATATTACATAAGACTCAGGAAAAGCAATTTTGTTCCTTATTTTATATATTCTTTTGTCAAATATTGATAAATTGATCCAGAACAAAACTCAATTGTATCTGAACACATTCAGAAGTAACTTGAATAACACCCACTAAACATCCCTGGGCTGTTTTCTAATAGATCTTCTATTTTTAAAGATTAATTCATTTACTAAATCTTTTTATGTGTTATCCATGAAAAATAAAATCACCTGTGCTCCCTGTGCTCAACAATTTTAACAGGAACTTTTTAAAATAAACTATAGATAATTGTTTGGTAGAAATTTTCAAAGCTTATCAATGTCAGTCCAGTCAACCATTATTTGAGAAAAGAGGTGAACTTCTCGGTGGAAAAACTAAAGCCTGTGTTCAGATGTGGACAGTGGGGAGGGATTAGGAGATAAAAATCCCTGGCTAAAAACTAATTGATCTTTAACAGATGAGAAACTGACCCGCACTAATTGTTAAATTATCGCACAACCCTCTCGGATCGCTTGCCCAGTCTGCCCACCTCTGACCTGTGTTAGAATTCAATTATTAAATAAAACGGAAAACTTATTCAAAGACTCAAAAAGAAAAATAAATTGAATTTTTTGTTTTGGATTTTTATTTGTTATCTTAAGTTCTCAATTGTAAAGCAGATAAGAAAAGGATTTTAATATTTATTAGTTTTCTTCTGAACCCTTAAAGCTTTTTAAACCATAAGTATTGTCTGAATTTCCAAATAGTGTTTGCAATTAATCTTAAAAATTCATTCAATAAATAAAATTTTCAGACGAATTGAAAAATTGGATTTAAATGTCGGATAAGAATTGAGTCAAATATCTTCGGAACAGAAATAAAACTTAATCTGAATATTGTCTTCAATTCGATGACAAATCTGATTGTCTGCAAATTTATTCAAAGACTTAAAGGATTTACATTTATAATCAAAATCAATATAAAGGCGAATTTTGAAATCATTGTGAGGCCTATTCTTACACAACTTTTATTACCTGGGTTCTTTTATTCTGAAATCAACAGAAGTACGAAAATACCCGTACATTAATTGTAGTGAAATAATGTGTTTTGTTTGGAGTGTTTGATTGGATGAATAAATTTCGAGACTTAGATAAACGGAAGACTTGAGCATAAATTCTTCAAACCACCCGACTCAGTTGAAAGACTTTAAATTTAATCAAACTTCAGTTTTAAACTGTTCGAGTCAATTCTATATCTTTTGGGAATGGTGCTAGGAGTTGCCCTTGCTCAACTCAAGAACGGAATTACAAAAATAGAAGTTTAATTGAATTAAACATAAAAATGCTTTTAAGAAAGTTTGCCTTAAATTCAATTAAACTTTGATTGTTATAAATTTACCTAAACCTGAATTGTTTTGTTCGAGATTCTAACAAATTCTGAACTTTTTTATAATTAACTCTGATGATAATTAGATAAAAAATGCTTTTAAGAAAGTTTATCTAATTATTATCAGAGTAAATTATAAAATAAATTCAGAATTTGGTAGAATCTTGAATATTGAAGAGTTTATCTAAATCTGAAGTCAATATTACTTATCAAATATAACAGAGATAGGCAATGGGTCTGACGACAGGGGGGACAGGGGGTAAGCCATAACTTCATAACTAGACATAAGTTCTTGAACTGCACTGTCTTAACGATAGCGCACAGACTGAACACTATTATTGTTTCAAAAGCTGTAATAAAATAATTAACAAAAATATTATACTTTCAATAATTTTCAAATAATTAATAGACTGTAATAAATATATTAATCGGAAAATAAGCGTTGATATTATTATAAAAAATAAAGGTGGTCGGTGGGGAAGGAGGAAAGACTGTAGTGCAGAATGGATATATTGTAGTCCCCTTCTAAAGAAAGTTGACTTAAAAATAGTTTAAAAGAAAATATCAAATACACAGTTACGCAGTTAGGTCATTTAAAGATGATGTTCAAGATGGAGAGTTGACGAGCCTCGAAATCAGTGATAGGCAATGGGTCTGACGACAGGGGGGGGGGTTTAAAAATTTTGCCAAAAGGGGTACCACCAATCACTTTTTCCGCCCAAAAGTGCCCCATTTCGAGTTTTTTCCTCCAAATCATCGAAAAACAGAGGGCGATATGCCTCAGCCAAAATCACAGGGGGTCTGCCCCCCTATACCCCCATTGCCTATCACTGCAATGTCAAATTCTGTATTCAAATATTTCATAATTTTCGTTAATTTATAGAATGAATTCCTAATCAAATATTTCTATTAAAGAATAGGTAACCAGGCTTAATTCTAATTGAGTACATCTATTTGAATATTAATTGGATGAATGTATTAAAAACATTTATTTCCGGATCATTCAGAAGAATATCTTTATAATAATTAGACTATAATTGGATTTATTCTCATAGTATTGATATTCTGTATCTATTCAATGATACTCATCATTATATTCACTTGACTTTCACTGAATGAATAAAGTTATTAATAAAATGCATACAAATATCAAAAGCAGTGAATATTCGTAAAGAAAAAAAATACGAAACTTTTCGTCAGAAATTAGATTATATGTTAAAATCATATTTATTTTAATCTTCAGTCAAAACCAAACAACGGATAATTTGTTTGACAATATTGAGAGTAAACAGTAATATAAGTTAAACTAATAATAATAAAACTTATTATATCTGTTATTACAATCTCTGATAAAAATATTGGGAATTCTTTGACAATTACGTGACTAAAGCATAATATTTTGGCTTAAATACTGTTTTTCTAATTCCTATATTAAATGCTTATTAATTGTAAACTGCATTCAATAACGAGTTGTTTACGCACTGACACCATATCTCATGCGTATATCATATAATACCAAACGATATGAGAATTTATATTATTTTTTTGTTCTGTTATTCACCTAAATCTTGTCGTAAAATGAGGACAAAAAGTGAAAAATAAAATTAAAAGCAATTATAAGCACAGAATTAGGCGAAGAGTCAGTCGAGCGGATAGTATACGGAATATGCATTGCAGTGAAGTCGCCCTTTCTTTTGCTTGAAGTAAATTAGTTTTTTGAATACACTGATGATCTTAACTCGTTTTTAATGAC
Source organism: Eueremaeus valkanovi (assembly GCA_034693305.1). Taxonomy (NCBI): domain Eukaryota; kingdom Metazoa; phylum Arthropoda; class Arachnida; order Sarcoptiformes; family Eremaeidae; genus Eueremaeus; species Eueremaeus valkanovi. The sequence continues at coordinate 4,884 of JAQIWA010003457.1, read as the reverse complement.
AGTATTCATGAGAATCTTTCTAATGATTTTTGATAATATTCTTGAAAAGCGAAATTTTGTGGAATCTTTTTTATCAGAATATTCTTCAAAACCAATTAATAATTTAACTTTTGATACAATTTTGACAACATTTTTGATATTAAAAAAGCGTTTTCTTTGTAAATATCCTAAAGCTGTCTAAATGTTTGCGGTTTTTAATATAAATATTTTTGTAGAACTTTCAGAGATAAACAGAATTTGACTTTCTATAAAGCTAAGCTAGGAGGATTTTCCTGGAATGTCAAAAACCTTGATTTTCTAACAATTTCGGCAAAATTCACAAAATTGTGTCAGATACAAAATCTGAATATATGCTAAGGATTTGTTGTTGGGTAGGATCGGATTGAAACTCCTTTAATCCCACCTCTGCTCATCTCTGGCAGAATTCAACTGAACTGATAACAGAATTCCGTATAATTAGAGAGTAATTCAATTGAAATGAACTGAAGAGCAAATGTGTAATATTTTAAACGCCTTTTACACTGTATTTGCAGAATATTTTTTATTTAACTTAAACTTCCAAAAAAAACTTTGAAAGAATCAATTTGTGGTTTAAATATCATATTAGAGAAAATCTATTGTAGAATATATTGAAATACTGAACTGGATAATATAATTATTCAAATTATAAGTAAAAATAGTACCTAGATTTAATTCTATTCATATTTTGTCTGGAATTTCAACAAGCTCTATGGCATATGAATGTGCTTGGACTTTAATTCACTGAAGGAATGCGAAAATATTGAAGGTGAAAACTCAATTAAAGTTCAGGAGTTCAACATAAGATAGTTTACCCGGGTCTAATTTATAATATTTATTGAGTTTATAATTTCTTTATTGATTACATTTCTGAATAATAACGACATTTATTTTGACTTTTTGGGAAAAGTCAACGAATTATATATAAAATTCATTTAAATTTCATTTGAATAAGAATTTAGATTAAAAGCCAAAAACGTTTGACATAAAAAATATGATAACAAACAAGACTTACCTCTGATATTAGCGAATACTCGACAATAAGTGAACCAAAATAAGTCATACATCAGTTGAAAACGTCAGCCAAAGAAATAAAAAGTTATGATTTTCTTTCAAATCAACTTTAAATGAACTGAATTGTGTGCAGAATTGAAAATATATTGTATTTTTTCTGAACACTATTCCACTGATAGACTACTTATTGACTTATATTCTTTGATGTCTACAAGAATTGTTCGACTCTTTTGGTCAAAACTCTGGTTCGGAGTAAAAGAAATATTGAATGGATTTATAAAAATGAAGTACGAGTTGGAGGCGAACAGAGGAGAACAGACAGAGAGAGAAAAGTTTCGGTGGAAAAGGTCATTACAGGGCTTACTTTGATTGGCGCACATCTGGGAGTCTGCGTTCACTTCCCATATGAATGGACCCCCTTTTCCGATAACCCCTTAACTGTTGGTTCAATTTAGGCAAAACACTATTTATACTATACTATAGAGCGCTAACTCTCAGCGTTAGAGTAAAAAAAAAAGATTTATATGTTTTCTATTCATAATTCAGATTACATTCACTAAAATATATCACTACTACTACAGTAGTATAGCTTAGGATACAAGTGCTCTATCTCTATATATATCTTCATATTTATAGTATACTATCAATAGGTAGAGCAGAATATTATTATTCAATATGTAATATAATATTTCTGTTCTTTCTCTTCTTTTTTTCCGTTTATATCATAGTTAATATGAAAGTGCAGTTAATTAATCGTTGGATTGTATTGATATCATAATTAAATAGTTTTGTTACGCATTTATGTGTTTCAATTGAAATTATCTGTTCATTAGATGAGGTGTCAAATAGAGTACATATTATACACATATACTGTACTGAATGTGTGGAACAGATAGAACATTGATTTCAACTTTAATACTGATCCTATTTCATCACATGTTTCATTTGGAGCTATATTTACACAATGTTTTCTACAGTACAGGAATTGTATTCTTCATTGGAAAGTGGGGTCTATTCAGGGATAGGCAATGGGGGTACAGGGGGTAACCCCCTGTGATTTTGTCCGAGGCTCAAGGACAGGGTTTTTAGGGAAAAAGTGTGTTTTTCTAGGGATTTTGTACCTCCCCTTGATTTTGTAAAAAAATTTGGCTTACCCCCGCCCCCTGTCGTCAGACCCATTGCCTATCTCTGGGTCTATTCAAATGAAAGTGATGTAAAAATAGGCCAATTGATCCACATAGAATTTTGAAAGACACGAGTTATGCTACTTATATATTGATGAGACTTATAGTTACAACAGATCTTTCAAATTTTTGAGAATATTCAGTCAAAAATGTTCAATGTTCGACCAAGAACATTGCACATCTCTGCTGCTTTTTAAATACAATACATTTCACTTTTAAATAATGATTTCAAAACAATCTTTATATAAGTATTATATAAATAGACTTTGTTTGACAATTAAATACAAATTTATTTAGAATTTCGAGATTATACTAATTAGACAGATATATATCTTCACGTGTTTTAATATAAAAATAGAGCCTGTTCATTCAACTGTATTTGAGATTTTATTTCGGGAACAATTCTGTGACAATTTATTCTCTTATAAAATATGTATTTATATATTATTATTAATGGAAAGGCATTTGTGAATAAATCTAATCATTAGTATAAACACTACAATAATTTTTTTCGTCAAATTTTGTATTTTTGTTAAATATTATGACTTTTCAATTACCCAGAGCTCACACAGTACCGTATGTAATTTATAAAATAATTTAAATGTTCATGCGTACCAGAGCATTTAAATAAAGTTTAGTATTATATACTGTAATACAGTGTAGATTCACATGTAATGCAATTTTTATATAATTATTGTATTTATTATTCTATTTATGGTTTTAATCAATAGTTTAAATGAAAACATTCACAGAAAGGTCTTTAATTAAAAGTAGTATAATCAAATAAAGTTTTATCTTGCTAACTTATAAGTTGACTGAATATATCGTTAATCACATGATGTGATCAGAATTACACAATATCTCTGTTATTGATAGCACTCAACAAAAGTGTAATCGATTGACACTAACTGTTGAGAGAAATAGAGAAACATTTTATTTTATTTTCACTAAAGCTGACGAAAACTCAATTTTAAATCTATTAATATTTCAATTATTTGTTTCTTTATATTCTTTTTCTCTCTGTTTCTGCAGTTTTATTGGAATTATATTTTGTTTAACAGAATATACAGAATTGCAGAGAATTTTATATTCAATTTATTGGGCAAAGGATGGCCAAGATCATTGAAGGTTCCTAAACAATGCAGAATATTTATCAATTTTCAAAATATTACCAGTATATAATTTGATCTAATAGAACCTGGTGTATTAGATAAACTCTGGTCAAGTTTCCCGACTCCAACACAGAATATTTAAATAAGAGTATATAGAAGTCATAATTGAGCCTGGCTACTCTTAAGCTATTAAGATAATGTTGAAATTAAAAGAGAATACCTGTCTCATCAAATGCAACTGTCAAAGACACAGATAGTTATAATAAAATTTGTGTCAATTCCTCTATTTCGACACAAATACAGAGAATATAAACAAGTTTTAAATGAAATTAAAACAAGAATTTTTATAACAAGTCATATAAAAAAGACCTTTAATTGTAATGAAAATTCTTTGAAATATTTGGTTATTTTTAGTTTAATTACTAGAAAATAGTATTAATGAAAACGTATTAATGCTATAAATTTTTAGAAATAAAAGTCATTAGATTTTACGTTGTATTTGATTTAGTATTTTAATTGATTGAATACATATCCGGACCCAACCCAACCCAAACCCAAACATAGGCAGACATTAGACAATAATTTAATAATGATTTCCATTTCATAATTAATAGTTTGAATTATGTCTAACGTTTGTAAAAACAGAATACGGCTTACGATTACGTTATTTAACTATTAATAGTGGATATAATTAAATACTTGTATACAGTCTATGCCTAAAGGTTCGCCCGATTTTCAGTCAATTCAGAACAGTTTCTGAGATATAGTTCATTAATAAAGATTTTCACCGATTTAAATAACCACAATATAAATAACAAGATCAATTGAAAAATATTGATTTAATGCCCTTACAATAATTTCACCGAGTCAAAATGGACTGGATGGAAATTGTTATTTTAAATTCAAATAATAGACAGATAACTCAAATAAATATAACATAAGAGTTGAAACAAAATATTCATAAAATAATCAAAAGAACAGGAATTAATCGGAGGTCATATAGATTTGTCTCGGTGAAGATCTCCTGCCCTGGGTGAAAAGAAGGTAACTTATTAAAGGTTATTTTTTGCTTTTGTATAAATATTACAATCGCTATAATAAGTTTGAAAACTTGTGGAAATAATTTTGTCGACGAGAGTATGTAATCTCTAATAAATTTCATTAAAAATCAATTTTTTGCACAGATTTTTACATAATGTGTGATTAGTATTCATAGAATGTTATCCACAAAAATCATGTCAAACCAAAACAATAACAATTCGGGTCATAATACGAATAAATACTACTTTCCATTGGATAGCAAAACATTATTTAATTTTAGTTATCTTATGATTAAAATGTTTGGATTTAACAAAATTCTGATTATGTTTTCGATTATGTTTAGTCATTTAAGTGTTGATCTATAGTAGGGATGCCATAGGGGGGTATAGACCAAATACCCCCCTGAGTTTGAGATTTGGCAAAATACTCCCCCCTGTGGTTTGAGGCTCTGCTAGACCCCCCCTCGACCTTTTGCTCGCGACCTATACCGAAAATGGCCGATTTTTACCGAATTT
>JAQIWA010003456.1:0-10445 GCA_034693305.1 Eueremaeus valkanovi | reverse complement strand
TTATTAATTTTCTAAACTTTTGTTGTAATAGAAAAATAATCTAAACTTTGACTATATTTCGATTTTCTTTATTCAATAATTAATAAAATATTTTGAAAACAAATGTTATTCAGACTGCTATACAAATAGTTGCATAAAATTTAATCAAGTTGATTTGAAAAACAGTATGAATGAAATAGTTTTAATCTACGTTGAAATTATCCAGTCCTTTTATTCACTTTAATTGATAAGGAATTGTAATTTTTAGCCCCGGATAGTCTATTAAAAGTTCATTTATATTGAATGTGTATTAAACGTTTGATTAATTGAATCCACAAATAATGACTAATTTATGCCTGGATTTCAACAGAGAAAGAATACTAAATAGTCTTGATGAAAGGTCTGAATCGGAATTAGTTATCGGATTATTCAGATCTGCGGTATTAATAATCTATTTCTATTGACTTATATTTAATTAATATTTGTTTTGTTAATATTTAAATACAATTAGTTTAGCGAATTGAGCTCAAGCACAGTCAGAATATGTCACAGATATGTCTATTTACTGAATATTATTGGGAATCAATTACATTCAAAGTAAGCATTCGTACAATTAGTTTGAATTATATTATTGATAAAGAATTTAAAAAAAATAATTATTTATTTTCAATTCAATTAGTTTTTCCATCCGTTTGATCGATACTAATATTGGCGGCACTCGACTGACCAACGGTTCATATATTGGAGCCATGAAGTACTTGGAGGATAATGTGAGACAAATAGGAGCAAGGAGACTTCTTGAACATTTACATATGAATTATTTGACTCTTGTTTTGAAACTCTTTAGAGAATCGACACAACTATTGTTAATCTAGTTATGGATGCTAAAAGATATGACCTGGTTGATTTTGCTTTCGCCAATTCTGTTAAGTTCCCTTCAATAGTATATTCGCCACAAATAAAGTTCGAAACAGAAATGCTTAGACTTTTTCGGATATTCTCGAATAGGATTTGTATTTTAATATTGATTTCGTATTTAATTATATTTCTATTCAATTCATTTAAAACTAATTTATTAATTAAGTTCAAATTGGCTCTGGATTATTTCGGAATATTTGTATCTCAGCGTAAATTAAATTATGAATACACTATTTGGTACAAGGTAATTTATTACATTTAACATTGACTTTTCCAAAGGCATAAAACTGCGTTCATATCACTCGCAATACTTACTGACGATTTGGTTCTTCACATCATTAGTATTAATCCATTTCACAAATGACTTCAGAGCGATGTTAGTCCTCACCAAAGAAGAGCTCATCCTTAGCATCGATGATCTTATGCCGAGAAATGTTGATATATTAATGAGACGGAACACATATGAATTGCATCTAATGATGAGGGTATAAATTGAATTCTATTTATTACAATATTGTATAACAAGTTGATAAATAAGACACGTTGTTGGGGTGGATGCGCAAGGTGGTTATTGAAATTTTTAGTTAAGGGACGCATAATTACTCAGATTAGGCTACCTTTACTGCTATATTCAGGTGACTCGAAAGCACATCGGTAAAACTACCTTCTACCTTGGGCAGTATTTCTGCTAGACTCTCCACTTACAGTCGTATTCAAAATACTGAGCTCAGCATCAGCTCGAGCTCAGATTGAGATTTCATGCTCAAATCGTATACAAGGAAATATCTCAGACTATCTGAAACTCAAACTGGTTCTCAGATTAATAAAAGTTTCAGGGTTTTATCCCTGAAAGGTAGCTCATCTGCAATGTTTAAATTTGCAGATGAGTTCAAACAAATAGTATAGTGGTTAGTATCCCCGCCTGTCACGCAATGGATCGCGACATCGACATCATCGAAGATATCGTTTTGGCCACGAACCTGAGGACACGAAAGAAGACCATATACTCTCAAAACGACACTTTACGACAATACCCGGACGAAAGCTTCCGGCGCCGTTACAGGATGTCCAAGGAGTCGTTTCAAGAGCTGTTGGAACTTCTTCGGGCCGATCTAAACCAGCGGACAAGTAAAGGAGCGCCCATTACTGTGGAGAAACAACTCCTTATTGCCCTCCGGTTCTATGCAACCGGCTCCCTACAAGAGGTCACCGGAGACACGATCGGGGTCTCGCAACCGACGATCTCAAGGACCCTCAGCCGGGTCTCCAGATCGATATGTAGTCTGTTTAACCACTTCATTAAATTTCCGACAAATGAAAATTTGTCAGAAATAATGAGTGGTTTTTACAGACTACTCGATCGGGATCCGAATGCGAGACCGTTCTCCGGTGTCATAGGGGCTATAGACTGCACTCACGTGCAAGTCTTGGCCGCCGGTATGACAAACCGGGAGATCTTCAGGAATCGGAAGGGCTCCATCACAATCAACGTTCAAGCCATATGTGATGCAGACCTTCGATTCATCAATGTTGTTGTGAGATGGCCGGGATCGGTACACGATTCCCGGATCTTCAACAACAGCGATGTTTACGCCAAATTGGCGAACAAAGAATTCCACCTGGGATGGCTTCTTGGGGATAATTGGTACGGTTTGAAACCGAACCTCATGACCCCTCTATTTGATCCGAAGACCCGGCCTGAAAGGGCTTACAATTACGCCCATATCAGGACCCGAAACGTCATCGAACGTGCGTTTGGGGTCCTGAAGAAGCGCTTTGGCTGCCTTTCAGGCGTTTTAAGGCAGGATATGGCCAATGCATTGGCCACTTTCACGGCCTGTTTCATCCTCCACAACATTCTCCGAAGTCGGGACGACAACGGCGAAGACGAAGAGGAGGACAACAACGGAGCCAACGGAAGAAAACGACGAGCCAAACAATGATGCCGAAGGCTACGCCACTCGTCAGTCGCTAATACAGCGTTTTTTTAATTAAAAAAAAAATTTTGAATAAATATTAATTAAAATAAATTTGAAAAAATTTTATCAAAAAAATTATAAAATAAAAAATTTATACAAAAATATATTTTAAAAATAATTTTATTTTAAATTTTTTATTTAATTTTAATTAAAATTATTTTCAATTTCTGCCGATATTTCAGCCATTTCTTGTTCGCCGAATTCGGTGGCAAACTTTCGGCGCATATATGCCGTTTCCCAGGCGATCTTCAGCGTAGCCTTATGTTCTTCGGCGCGCATTTGAAGAATTTCGTCGGCGGCGCTGTTGGTTCCGGCGTTTGTGTAGTGACTTCCCTTCCGACTGAAGAAGAACTTCTCTTTGGCCGGTTTAGGAGTCACTTCAATGGGCTTACTGTCTTCTGATGAATCGAAAGGCAGTTTGATGACCTCCTCCCCGTGATGGCTTGCATCTGCGTCGTGCGGGTTGTCCAACGGGCGGAGGACATCACTCATAATGCCGGCAACAGTTGCACATAGAGTGCTAACGCCGACATCTGGAGGTCCGCCTCCGGTCTTCAGTCGAGAACTCTTGGTCAGTCTGTGTCTCTAATCGTTTCAGTTCTTTAACTTTATTTCTAGAGACACAGACTGAAGCACAAATACCTGTTGAAGGCATCAGTGATGACAATAAACAGCAGACGAAGAAAGTGACGTTTAATAAGATAGTGAAAGTCCACAGGTTTACCAGAGAAGAGCCGAATAAGAGTAAACCAGAACCTGAAGTGACCGTTCAATCAAAGGTCAAGAAAAGTGTGAAAAGTGTGCACAACAGTCAAGTGAAAAGTTTATCAATGAAGTCAATACTTAAGAAGGCTATGACCACGCCATCTGCAGTGAAGAATGAAGATACTGGCAGACCAAGGCATATGCCGAATAAGTCATGAAGATTATCGGAAACTGAATTAGATCACTAAAGACGATCTGTACCCAATACCTGCACTGGAAGACGCACTGACCATAATGAGACAGCGATAGGTTCAGTGTCATGGACTGTGACAATTGCTTTTGGCAGATACCGATGGACGAGGATTCTCAAGAGAAGACAACATTTATTTGTCACTTGGGAACCTTTATGTTCAAAGTGATGCCATTTGGACTGAAATGCGCACCAGCTTCGTGTGTGCGCGCAATGTCACGAATATTCTCCAATGAGATCCGTATGATCAGTTACATATACATGGATGATCTCATCTGCTTCAGTAAAGGAGTGAAAGAACACATAAGACGACTAATTATATTATTAAAGAGAATGCGCGAACACGGCCTCAAATTGAAAGCCAAGAAGTGTGCCATTGCTCAGAAAACTGTTACATACTTAGGACACTAAGTGACAGCTGAAGGGATACTACCAGATCCTGACCGAATAAAAGCTGTGCTTTCGAAACCACATCCGACTAATGAGAAAGAAGTCAAAAATTTTATTGGCTTTATGAGTTTTTACCGCAAATTCATTAAAAACTTATCGAAAAGGCTGAGCCACTTCTGCGCCTGTTGCGCACTGGAATTGATTTTGAGTGGACAGCAGAACAAGAGGCCTCGCATAAGCTATTAATATCAAGTCTTACAAAGGCGCCAATTCTCGCACACTTTGATCCGAAAGCGGAAATAGAACTTAGAGTGGACGCCAGCAATGAAAGCTTAGGTGCACACCTGGTGCAGATTAAGGACTGCAAATCACAACTGCTCGCCTGTGCCAGCCGTGTACTGAACCTGCACGAGAAGAACTACGGCGCCACTGAAAAGGAATTCTTAGCGATTGTGTGGTCAATCGGCAAATTCAGACCATACCTGTTTGGCTAAAACTTTGTTGTTTATACTGACCACAGATGACTCGCATTCCTGATGTCGACGAGAAATCTCACAAATCGTTTGGCCCGTTGGAGCTTCACTCTGATAGATTACAATTTCGACATTGTTATAATCGAGGCAAGTCATTTGGACGCCGACTTCTTGTCGAGAAATCCATTCGAGAAAGAGAAAGAAGAACAGAGGCTCACATTCTGTGCCACTCATCTGAGAGCACCTGATGAGATTGAACTAATCGATTGGAGTAAAGAAGACACTATTAGACATCAACACAACGATCCGGAAATGTTGGAGAGATATCAAAAACTCACTTCAAATGTAATCTCACAGAAAGAGCGCCGAAGACTCGAACACTATCTGTGCGTCAAAGACGGAGTTCTGTATCGAAAGATCAGAGAGTTAGGGGTTGAACTTATTTTTCTCCCGCAACTCTTGTCCGCCCAATATTGAAAGACGCACACAACAGCCCAACTGGAGGACACTGGTATACGCAAAACCTGGTGGAGAATTGCACGCCATTTCTATTGGGATGGAATGGCTGAAGACATTCGTCGTTATATTATGCACTGTCGTGAGTGTCAGTTACGTAAAACTCGAACGACTGGAGTTCAAGGATTTCAAGGCTCTATTCCAGTCGGAGATGATGTCATGACTGTCATGTCATCGACCTTCTCGGTCCACTCGTAACTACAGAGGACGGGAACAAGAATATAGTGACAATAACAGATCAAGTATGCAATAGCTGAGCCCATAGCTGCCGCAACAGATCAGAACATTATCAAAGTATTAGAAAAAGAAGTGTTCTTAAGATTCGGTGCACCCAAGATATTGATCTCAGATCAAGACACCAACATCTGCAGCAATGAGAGTGAAGTGTTTTACAAGAAATGGGGGGGGTAAAGCACATCCGCACCACTCCATACCACCCCCAAAGTAATGGTCAGACTGAGAAGTTTAACCATACTTTGGGAGCGGCGCTTGCAAAACAAGTTCCCGAACATAAGGAAGAATGGGATCAATTTGTTGGACATATTTGTTATGCTTATAACTCGACAGTAGACGACACAACAAAATACTCGCCTTAAGAACTGCTTATCGGGAGAAATCCAGTTATGCCTCTCGCACGCAAAATGGGTTGGATTGAGAGCAAAAGACTACCAAATGGTAACTCTCGCTTCGCAGCACTCTATGATAGCCGCAGTTCTGCAAAAGATAATATAAAGAAAAGTCAGGAACAGAACCGGCAGAGAGTCAACAAAAATAGAACTCCATCTCAACTACAAACTGGAGATTTGGTTCTATTAGTTAACAAAACTTTAAAAATGAAAAGAAGCTGAAAACTAGAGAACTGCTATGACGGACCTTACCGTATAATTGAAGTCAAGGAAGGTGGCATCAATCTGGTCATTACTCCATTTAAGGGTCCGCCGCGAGTGAAAGTAGTGAACATAACTCAAGTCAAACGCTATTATGACTTTAAGGAATTGACTCTAACAGGAAAAGAGAGAGCATAGCCTTAGGGCAGATGGAGAACTCTCCGCACCTGTGGCTGTGATGCTAACATAAAAAGAAAAGGAAAATAATAACGAAAGTCTAAGATATTGTTTGGCATCAGCCTTGAAAAGTGGCTGCATTGGAGCCCAGGGATCAGACACCCAGTCTGAGCCCGGCCAGTCATAAATATGCCAAGCGATGACATAATCAATACATAACTCACTGCATCCCATTCCCATCCTATGTATTGAAAATGAAAAATCTTAACCCTTTACTCGACCACATCCACTCAAATCACTCCATTATTACTTCAGTAGTCAAGAAGAAGAGATCAAAAGAAAAGTGAAATAATATTAATAGTAAAACTAATAATCGAAACAATATAAACGCAATGTCAACGAATGGCCATAACCCGGATCATAACAAACACATCCAGTGGAAAATGCGAGTCACTAAGACTCCTGACGGCGGCAAACGAATTACAACTGACCGCCAGTTCGGGTCAGAACCGCGTGAGGTCAAAACTATAGTAGTGCCTCGAGATAAGGTCATTCAAGACAATAAAATTTCCTCAACTGTGTCAAAGAATAAGAAGTGAATGACACCTATAATGCATGCCATTTCATAATCACTGAAATCATGTATTCGAACATAAGAAATAAAATAATTTGATCTTATCATCAATTTGGACTCATTATTATCACTGCATGGCTTTTATTTATATTCATTATTTAAAACAAGATTTAATTCAAACAGACCTTTAACTAATGAATGTGACGTAAGGTTGAATAAACTTAAACAGCAATAATAACAGTAACACAGCTACGTCACGCGTAAAGGCCTATTACAGTGCAGCACATGTAAAGTATAAACAATCATTTAAATGCCAGAACCTTTTCTGTGTGGAATCGGGAATTACTTATTTCGACTCAGAGCCGCATCCAGAGGGCGCCAAAATCTGCTAATTGTGCCGGAAGTGTACGCCATTACTCCCACAACGCAGACAACACTCAGTGATTCTGAACCACTACTGAACGACTCGCAGTCAACACTTGATTCTAATCGTCACTCAAAGAAATGGATTTACTCCGAACTCAAGCTAAACCCTAATCTCAGAGTCGGAGAAATGCCGCGCAAATACTCGAATGGGACGACGGATAAGAAACTGGACGATAGAATTGCTCTAATGGTTAAGAACCCTCTGTACTCTGAATTAGTAGCGAAGACATTTGGAACTGATTAGACCCACGTTTTGGATATACCGTTGACTCTACACATAACTCAGATCCGGATATCGAAGAACGTTTTGAAGGAGTGCCGACTCCAGAGGAATATTATGGACGCCTAGAACAAGGATTAGTGAGTCCATACACAGTGCCGACTCCACACTTAGGGGTATTGCCTGAAATAGACCGTAACTATCGAGACAAAGGCAATATCAGTGATAGGAGGACTCAATGTCGGTACTCACAGGCCGAGCACTGGATAGCAGAGGACTACAGACGCCGCTGCCATAAAGAGGACATAACTATTCCCCTCTGGCGTATGGAACACCTCAACCAGTTGTTCACAAATGGAAAAGAAATACTTGAAACACAATACGCAGAATACAAACAGCGATTCATAGACGAAGGACATGAGATAGTCGACGAACAATCTCTTACACACATCGAAGACGCCACTTGTTTTATGTGTGAAAACATTGCTTTGGATTTACCCGTAATGACCATCAGCTCAAGAAGAACAAAGATCTGTCACTATCGTTGCATAATCAAAAGGTACATCAGCTTGGAGAAGATCTACTTATTTGAGATCCCAGGCCTACCAGCGCCGTGGCAGAAACATATTAATCCACTTAGAACTCGACGCCGATAGAGTCCTCTCACCTGTAGAATATGCAGAAACTCAGTCCTTAACAACGATAAGAAACACCAAATACAGTGCCAAACGCACCAAAAGATGGAAGAGAAGGACAGAGAGACCCGGGAATGGATTATTGACTCCATTAAGGAATTGAATCCAAGAGAAAATAACGCTATTGATACTAAGGATTTGCCGCAACTGTGTGTACCGCCGCAACCACTCAAACCGGTGCACCAATGGGTAACGGAATTAAGACGCGTTCAAACTCACGAAACGATAATGTCAATAACAGTAAAACAGAATCCCGAGAGTGACTCTTGATTGGACATTGATTTGCCGCAAAATCAGATCGAAAATGAACTCGAGATCGACGAACCAATGGGATCTCCCTTTGACTAGCAACCCATGGACACTCGAATCATTTTTGTGAGCAATCAATAACAACAATAATAGAGACTTCAGCGAACAATATGGATTACTCAGAGTACATGAACCCGAGTCAAATTTCCGATCTTCAGACCAAAATCAGTTTCAGTATGAAGTCGTCCGCCATGACCTGCAGCTCGAGATCATTGCGCATAAAGAGACTATCACTGAACTGAAGGATAAGATCAAAACACGAAACAAATAATAAGAAATCCAAACGTTCGGCTGAAGAGCAAACAAAGAGTAATCAACTTAATATAGCTCAATTGAAAACACAGATAAAGAGACTCGAAATCGAGAAAACCGAAGATCAGAAATGCATCGAAAAGTATAAAACATTAGTAAAAGAACAACAATTATCACAACAGTTGAAGACATTTCTGACTCAATTAAAAGACAACCAAAAGGTCTTCGAACAAGGAATCGCTTCATATGTTACATATTGAGATTCACAGGAGGATATAATCTCAGAGCTAACACCGGAAGATCAAACGCCGAAGACTGACACTCGACCACCCCTGGCCATAGTACCCTTTCGGAAGAGCTTCTCAAAGACCAGACCGTCATACGGGCGACCGATATAATAGAAGCCCGCAGGTCTACAACAAGTAGTTCAGGAGTACTTCCATCAGAGGTTGGAGGGATGAAAGGATCGGACCGGAGCTCAACCAAAAGAAAGATAAAAAATTAAAGATTTATATAATTTTTTTTGAAATATTATTATTATTATTCACACTATTATTATTAGATTAGATATAACTTTAGATTAGAAAACCATTCATGAGTTTTGAGCATTCATTGGACTCAACTCTCAATACATAACTAAAATTATTTGTGTTTTTCCATCAATTCTATAGTTTTTGTACTTTTCCTAAAACTTTATAATTATTTTTCGATTGAAAATAACTTTTGTTTAACCTTAGAAAAGGCGAGTTTGAATATAGATCTTCACGAGTAGTCGCAACTCCTCGACTGAAAAATATTAATAACAAGCACGAACGTTATTACCAGCGAGTATACCAGGGATCTAACGGTGATAATTTTGATCATTAGAAGATAATTGGGTCAATCGGTATTCAAATCTATAGAATTTATCTGTAGTAATACTGCTTTAGCTATACTAACAATGACAACATTGAGACGCGGAGAGTGGCGCAGTGGCTTGGTGAATCTATATAGTCGCCTTCTAAAGAAAGTGGACTTAAAAATCGGCCGTTTCTATGAATCAGGTCTATATTGCATTCAAATCGCCCGTTTCTGTAGTTCAGGTCTATATTGCATACAAATCGGCCGTTTCTGTAGCTCAGGTCTATAATGCATACAAATCGGCCGTTTCTGTAGTTCAGGTCTATAATGCATACAAATCGGTTGTTTCTGTAGTTCAGGTCTATATTGCATACAAATCGGCCGTTTCTGTAGTTCAGGTCTATATTGCATACAAATCGGCCGTTTCTGAGAACCAGGTATATATTACATACAAATCGGCCGTTTCTGAGAACCAGGTATATATTACATACAAATCGGCCGTTTCTGTAGTTCAGGTCTATATTGCATATAAATCTGCCGTTTCTGAGAACCAGGTATATATTACATACAAATCGGCCGTTTCTGTAGTTCCGGTCTATATTGCATACAAATCGGCCGTTTCTGAGAATCAGATCTATATTGATTACAAATCGGCCGTTTCTGTGAATCAGGTCTATATTGCATACAAATCGGCCGTTTCTGAGAACCAGGTTTATATTACATACAAATCGGGCGTTTCTGTGAATCAGGTCTATATTCCATACAAATCGGCCGTTTCTGTGAATCAGGTCTATATTGAATACCAATCGGCCGTTTCTGTAAGTTAGGTCTATATTGAATACAAATCGGCCGTTTCTGTGAATCAGGTCTATATTGAATACCAATCGGCCGTTTCTGTAAGTTAGGTCTATATTG
>JAQIWA010003455.1:0-10447 GCA_034693305.1 Eueremaeus valkanovi | reverse complement strand
AATTAATGCTAAATTGTGCTAAATTTAGCTAAATTAAGCCAAATTTGGTCGAAATTCGGTCAAAATAGGCCATTTTCAACTTTAAACGCCATTTTCCGACCATTTTGGCGGCCATCTTGTTTTAAAAATACCCCCTCCTATACCCTCTGAGTTTTGAGCCAAAAGTCGCCCATTTTACCCCTCCCCATACCCCCCCACCCCTGACTCGGCCGAGCTTGCACATCTCTAAAGAGACGGCAATCAAGGCCAATCTTTTGTCGACCTAAAGGGGATCTCGAAAACTCATTGGAAAAGGTGCCTGGTTCGACCTCTGTTCCTGGTTCAACCTTGGGACGAAGGGAGCACTTTATCTATGCCTACCCTTGCACATCCCTGCTATCTTGCAATTTCTCATTTGCCGTTTGTCTGACATATTTAGGCCAATATATCATTCAATTATTTGCAATCAATTTGAATAAAAATAAAAATAAATTGATTTAAATAGAGTTGACTTCAGTTGAACTTCATTTGGATTAACTGACACTAACTTATGAAACAGAATAGAGTATTATAGGCAGTGTCTAAAATACACCCTGGCTTTTGAAAATGAGAAAATCTATCAACTTTTTTGCCCGACTCATATCGAAAATAGACCAAAACTGAATTACGTTTATATTTGACTTGACTTGGTAAATGATGGCGAAGTAGAGCTAAATTGGTTCAGAATTGTTTATTTTAGACTTTAAACGCCCATTGGTCCGGAATTTCACACTTTCTCATTCTATTTTGTTTCGGCCGACCTTGCACATTCCTGGAATATACAAGAATATATGATTTGCTGATAAGCATTGGTATTGTATTACAAAATTGTTGCCAGAATTTGAGAGAATTTATTGTCCGCTAAATACTCGATAATTGGCTCTACTCTACAGTACAATAAGTTGTTTCAAAATTTTTTACTATAATTCAGAATATTTGCAATCATTTTAAATATATTTAACTTTAATTGAATTCATATTACAATTGGATTCTTATTATACGAAAAGTTATATTCAATACAGAAATACAGAAATTCCTGTTTTCAGGTAAAGCAGAGAAATGTGTGATTAAAACGGAATCGACTGTACAGTACAGTAGAGTCTGTTTCACTCAAATCCATATCAATTTCCGATACAGTCTTACTGTCTGTCTGTTTGTCTGTCATTCAAAACAATATTTTTATTTACAGTTAACGCAAATAATTCAATAATTCACTGAATTTGTGCATAATTTCAATCATTAATACATTTAAGCCTTAATTGTGATTAATATGAGAACAGATTCGCACAAAATATTGAATACAATTATCGGTTAATTAATAATAAAAATAAACAAAAATATAATTTCGTTCAGAAACTGGTCGTCAGATTAAAGACAGAAATGAAATGAAAACAAATGAACAGAAGATGTGATTGAAATGGATTGAAGACAAACACCATTTGGATGGCAGACAATGGAGACAATGGATGTGATTAGCGAAGAACAGGCCAATCGGAAGCGTCTGGAATGGGAACTGTCGCTGAGTTGGACAGACATTCGGTCGAACGGCTGGTTTCACGGCTCCAGCAGTCGATCCAATGCCGAACACCTGTTGGTCAGCGACGGAGACTTTCTGGTCAGGAATTGCAGCTCAAGGCCAGACGATTACGTGCTGTCGACCCGAAGTGGTGGACATGTATTGCATTTCATGATATCGCGGCTCGTATTGCACGCCAACACCGAATACCAGGCCTTTCGGTACAGTTTCGAAGACGAGTCCTTCGACTCCGTCACTGATCTGATCACGTATTACGTCGGGAACAGACGGCCCATCAGTTTGGCCTCAATGGCAGTGATCACAACACCTGTGAACCGAAGCCATCCCTTGACTGCTCTTCAGTTCAAACAAAGTATGGATTATTTGCTTATATTTTGTTTAAAAATATTTATAATTTTTCTCTTCATTTGATTCTCAGATAAAATAAATAATAATTTGTTTGAAATGAAATATAATTCCGAAACAATTGAGTCGTATTCGAGTGAAGACAACCCAATCAATGGCTGTCCTCCGCCTCCAAAGCCCAGTCGAGTGCCAATCGAGTCGAGCAGCTCTTCGGCCGATGACATGAATGACTCGTTGGAACAGAAGTTATCGAATGTTAGCCTAAATTGTGATAATTTGTCAGAAAGTAGTAGTCATTCCTCGCAGAGGAACGGATCCAACGGATCAGATGACAGCGCCTTCTTCTCGGAAAACGTTTCGCCCAAACAAATAGAAGACAATAAATACGACATTAAAAATGTGACACAAATTGCAGATAATATCGGTTCCCAACCAGTTCTGACCATTCCTTCAGAAATATATTCGTCGGCCATAAGAGACGACGCTTTTCATACATATCTTCTGCCGAAAGACAATAAGCCTTTAGACGCGACAGCGATAGTCAAAATCCAATCGGTTCTGTCAGATACCGGGCCTCGCATTCTGGCCAACCATTTAATCAAATGTGATCTCGAATTCATACGACTATTAGATATTAAGCACGACTTCGGTCTTGGAATTGGATCTGCTTTTGAACTCATTCTTCTGCCGAATGGCCGACAAATGCGTTCGGATTTACTCGAACGACACGAATGTCTGAAATATTTTGTTGTAATAACTGTTTTGACGGCAATTAGTGAACAAAATCGAGTAATTGTTTTGAATAAATGGATTGAAATCGCAATCGAAGTGAAGACAGCTTTAGGCGATCTGTTCGGCTTCGCAGCCATTATGGACGCGCTCTCTATGCCTGCGATCGTCAAACTGAAGAACAGTTGGGCTTTGGTTCGGAAGGACTTCACTAAGAATGCCATAACTTATGAAACAAAACTAAGGCCTCAAATGGTGGCAATGACTGAATGCAATGAACCGCAAGGTTTGTATCAATCCTTTCCTATTCAGAGATGCGCTCAAATGAGTTGGAGTAGAGCTCAATCCAAGTGCTCAGCACTCTATTTGGCTCTTCTACTCGTGCGGACACATCTCTGTCTTACAGTATGAATGCAATAATGACTACAATGCTATGTATTATCCGGTGATCTATAGCCCCGAACACAACATTTCCATTCATTTTAACTTTGATTCAAATACTGGAAAGACATTCGAAAATTAGTGATAAAAAGGACTCAAATAATAGAGTTTCTGCCAAACAAACCGAAGGACTGGGCCTATGGTTCGAACAGACGTCAGTCGATTGTGGTTTACAACAGATTTACAGTCATTTAGAGTTTGCGCCAAAACTGATGCAACTCTTAGACAACTACAGACGAAACGCACGCATTGTCTTAGAGGACATCCAATACGAAGAACTTCTGTCGGATATGTTTAGAACGGAATTCCATCGACTCTTTCTGTTCGACTCACGTGACTCGGATGTGGAGACCGAAGAAAAGTTCATTAAATTGGATGAAATTGTTTTGTCTTTCGTTCATAAGTGTGAACCAGACGTACAGTTATAACAGTGTTTATATGTTTACTCAATTGTTTGGTCGCCTACCAGTCCTTTGGCCCAATTGTCCGCTACTGACAATTGACTACACATTTATTCTATTGATTTGTTTTGTTTTCAAATATTTTTTCATTTGAGAGAATTTTTTTAATGAATGCTTTCGTGAGTTTAGAAAATGTGCGCAAAAGAGGAAAATATTATTTGTTTTTGATTTTTATTGATTAGAATATATGTCTAAAAGTGTTGAACCGATTATTTATTTTATATCTAATTAATTGTTGATTTAAATGTGAATATGATCTGAGACTAATCGCAAATATCATAGGGATGTGCAGCTCGACAGCGGGTCTAAGTCAAGGGGTGGGCATTGGGTGAGAGTTAGGTATATATCCAATGATTTTTAGTTGAATTCAACTGAATTTTCGGAGAATTTGATAAAAAAAAGGCGAAAGTTATGTGAGAAGTTACCTTGCTGACCACTAAATCTATTTTGCCGGCTCATATGAATCCAGGGTCTAATAGGCTATACTGTATGCTAATAATAGCTTGCACATTCCTTAACTATACTAATGTTCTGACTATTATTTGTGCAAATATTCAATTGAATGCCAAATCACTCTTCAGTTTCTATTAATTATTTCAATTCGAGTCTCGAAACGATTTTTATTATTCTTTAATTGAGTTTAGAAATGCTGTCAAACACTTCTGAATCTCTTATTCCTATTATAATTCCAATAATAATATCAATTGCGAAAAGATATGTCTTTTCGAACCCTTTTTCCAATTTGTCGTTTAAACTGATTTAAAGCCATTAATACTAGTCTTGAATGCAATAATACATTTGAAATAAGTTTTGATTACTTTTGGATTGAATTCGATTGAAATTTAATGACTGTCTGATTGACTGATTGCTATATAACTAGTCTTTTATAAACATTTTTGACATTATTTTACACTTTATTTATACTTATATTATATTATGTAAACTCGTATTCAAATCGCTTCAAAGTTTTTTCTACACAAATATTATTTAATTTTCATTTTTATATTATATAAGAATTTTTTATATTTCATATCTATTTATAAGTTTTTTTCTCTTAATCGCAAATCAAATAAAACTTTTGGTTTTCATTAAAAAACATATTTATTGCTAAACTTTTTTTAGTATTAATAATAATAATTACAATAAAAGT
Organism: Eueremaeus valkanovi; assembly: GCA_034693305.1. Taxonomy (NCBI): domain Eukaryota; kingdom Metazoa; phylum Arthropoda; class Arachnida; order Sarcoptiformes; family Eremaeidae; genus Eueremaeus; species Eueremaeus valkanovi. Next base: position 5,766 of record JAQIWA010003455.1, on the reverse strand, counting down.
TCATAAAATTGGAGGAAAAACACATCAATTGAAGTGTTATTTAAAAGGAAGAAAAAAATTCACAAAATATTTAAACATTTGTGTAAAGAGAGAAACAAATCAAAGAAAAAGAAAATAAAAACAGATTTTAATTAATACCGCAAAAAAATAAAATATTTTTTTTTGTAGTCAACAATAAAACTTGTTTTACAATGAATTCTCAAAAAAAAAAGATTTTTAATTATAATTTAAATAATTTAATCAAAAAAAATAAAATTAAGAGTTAATTAATAGTTATTTGAGTTAAACAAACAAAACAATTGTTTTTCTTGTTTTTGTACGCAATTAATAATTAAGAATTAAAAATAATAATAAATAAATTAAAAATAAAAGTCTTTTAAAGTCTGCATAAATTGTTTGTTTAGTCAATCGATTTCTTCAAATATTTTGTCGGTTTTTCTCTTCTGAAGAGAATAACAGTTAAAAAACAAATCATTTTTTGTCACATTTTTTGCCACACATTCATAGCACTCAACGAAATTCATAGATCTGTATCGAGTGCTCCGGTATGTGGACCAAAGTCAGGGACTGATACCTATTTCACAGAAAAGGATTCAATTCATTAGAATTTATATCAATTTAAATAACATTTTTCAACAAATGATTAAATAAACGATAAAATCGATTAATGAGTGACTTATCGATTGAATCGTATATTCAGACAATTAGTCTTAAAAATAGTGATCTGTTGTATGTCTTACCACTCAGACTGCCTGTGATAATAATAGCCTTCAATAGTGGCGTTGGATTTCGTGAAACAAATGTAATAAAAACCGGCAAAAGAGGCGCCGTTTATGTCCTTAAGAGAAGAGTTGATCCAAAGCTCAATTAATTAAACGTTAAATACATTGAAAAAAGAGTTTATACTTTAATGGTGTGATCGGGAACTAAAAAGTGTTCTTTCCATCGCATGAACACAAAGTCAGTTCCATTGAGTTGATTGTAATCGAAACTATCACAATTGAAAGTCTTGGAGAACTGGTAGAACTGCAAGAACTTCGACCAATGCTTCCTATAATACAGTCGTAATTGAGGTATAGTTTGTATTAAATGGCAAATATGGCCAATCAGTTGATTGCATACCTGTCCACATCTTCGTCTGCATCCCATTTTCGGGTCAGAAATGGATATTTGGCTGAAATAATCTCTCCGTCAAAGAAAGTCGTAAGCGTTGGGTACTCTTCGGTCAGTCCTATAATCAGTGAAAATATTTGAAATATTAGACAAATATTTAGTTAAGAATTGATTTCAGTCTTAAATACCTTTGATTTTTAAGTAACCGCAAAGATATGAATTGATTTCGTCGACGTTCTGGTCGTATGAATGCAAAAACATATTTAATATTAGATTCAAATAAACTCTTATTTCATATGAAGTGAAAAATTTGATTAAAACTTAAGAAAATAAGTGAACGAATCGATTGAAGGCATACTTGAAGGACAACCTCGACGTCATAACAGTTCCCTTTGGACTTCTGGTGTCCACCGAATTTGGATCCGTTGTAGAGAAGAGATTGAGTGACTCCTAATTGTTTGTCTGATTCAGACATAAAGAGTAATCAAATCTTAGTTTTATTCAATCGATTCATGGATTTGAAGAACAATTAAACAAAAACTGATTAATCGATTGATTGTATGAATGGTTGAGATCTACTAATCAGTGGTTTAATCGTGAGATCATAATTACGGGAAGCCATGAGTGGAACTCCTCTTAAGGTTTGTTTGCTTTGAATGAGTTGTTGTTTCGTTGAGTTTTGCTGAGAATTGAAAAGTTTGTCCGATTCATGGCATCGGCCGTCAGCACAGTTGCAATTGTCTGCTTCCATGTCTGCCAATTGGCCGCAATTCGATTCGGCCGACGATCGCACCGGCATTTCGATCCCAGCTCTCGAAGGCTTACGTTTGGCTTAAGAACACGTTTTTTGGCCACAAATCTGTTGTTTACTCAGAAATCAATTACTGATCAGATCTGTTGATAACCGAATCGATGTCTACACTGTCGACAGGCCTTCGATCTATTGGTTCAGTCGTTTGGATGTCCGGAACCGATCAGATGTTGTTGTGATCGACGACACAAACAATAGGATCCAAATTAGGGCTTATTTTTGCCAAATATTTGATTCAATTGAATGACTATTTTCTCAATACTATTAATGGTTGTGCGAAAAGTGCATCAAATCTTGAGAGCTCTCACTATATCTCTGTATTTACTTTCGAATATTTGTTACCTTTTTATATAAGCAAACCTATAGAGGCCTTGACATGAATACGACTTAATCTCGTATTGATTTAGAGCTTTATTAAGCAATATATGGATAGAATAGCAGCAAAAAGTCAACTGAAATATTCCTCTCTATTCAAGTCATTCACCTTTTCGTTGGAAAATATATGATTTGATACAAGAATTTCAATTCATTATTCATTTCATTCATTATTTCATTAAACGCTTCAAAAGGTTTACAGTTTATAGAAGTCTTTTGAACCGCAATTTTTTCGCTATAAATCTGTCAGTCATTTGAATTCAATGAATGGATTGAAATATAAAAAAGTTTTAATGAATTTATTCAACAATTTTATAGCAATTGACGAAAAAATAGAGTCAAAAGTTTCGTTTCACTAAACAGCTCGAAATCAATAGCAAAGTTCACATTGAAATAAATGCTTTAAAACTTTCCATTGAATGGGAAAAAATACGATTAGATTAACGACAATATTCTTGAATGAATTCAGTTTCCAATAGGTTTAAGGATAGTCTTAATTCAACGCAATCTTTATCTTTGAGTAAACATATTTTTTGGCAGAATTTTTAGTCAGAAGTTATATATTTAGTTACGAAAAAAAACACTAATTATATGAATCATAAGATTCTCTGTGTTTACCACTAATTGACATACAATTTGTAATTTAAAGAATTTTTAAATGTATTTCTGTGTCATTTTTATTTTTCAATTTCACTTCCATTGGAATTCAAGTATATAGTTCGTAGCTTCTCCTACACCCCTCCCCCACCCCCTGATTAGAAGAGAAAGGGTTAAACATGTAAAGTGCTTTATTCATAACGAACCAAAGATGATTTTTCAGATTTATCAACGCCAAGTTGAATATTTGGAAACTAATCATATGGAGAAAGTTTGAATGTGAGTTTGAATGTGAGAAAGTGCCAAGGGCCTTAGGATATGAGCTTTATTTACAATGGTCAGAGAGAACATTTCTTTATTAACAAAATCATGAGGGTAATTAAATATGAAAGAGCTCATTAATTTAGTCTATTTTGTATTATCGAAAGTGGAAATAGCATAATGGTGCTCAATCTTGTTTAATTATTCCGTTTTCAACACAATTAAGACATCAAAATATAATTATATTCTAATTTGTAGTTAATATTCTGAACGAAACGATAAATTAATTAAAATTTATTTTCATAATAGACTCCAAAACTATGACAATGAGAATGTGTTTTATTCTGAATAATCTTTTCTCTTCTCATAATTGAGAGGAAGTTCTAAATACAGAATAATTTTTATTTTTATTTCTGTAGTCATTATGAATAGTCATTATTGTTCTGAAAATAAAACCATTAAATGATGGAAAATAAATACATAAATAGCACTCAAAACGTGTAATTAATTTTTTGAGTTAAAAACTTTTTTATTTTTATTTTAAACTATTGTTTGCATACAATGGGTGCGAAATAATATCGAAAAATAAAATATTTTGTCTATTAGTGTACAGGTATTGAACTTTATATAACTATTACTGATATATCTAAAGCAAAAATTAGGTTAAGTTCAAGGATTCTAAATATAAATTAATTATACTCTTTATGAGTCCATTGTTGGCAAACTCTGTGCCAGTCGACTAAAATTAGCATGATACTCTCTCTGCTCAACTGCTCTATCGCACTATAAGACTGAGCGCTATTAATAGCTATTTCTATAAATAATAATTTCGATACCGATTCTGATTATGAAAATCGTTTATAACTTATATAAAAGAAAAATAAGAAAAATAATTAAATATTTTATTACTATTTACTAAACATTTGGAAATACGAAATATTCCTATTCAATGGAAAATCTCCCTTAAAAATGAAGTGGCTCATGAAATCGAAATGCTTAAATATAAAGTGTGATGTGTGACGGGTCAATTCGTATTACTAATATGATATTAGAATCGGAGGACAATTTTTAAATACGAACTTAAGAATGATTTTCACATTTCGGACATTGTTTGAAACTTGTGGATCAATTGATCCTTCTCATCTTTATCCGGCAATAACTCAGCTTTGAATAAGTAGTAAACAATGATCAAGGGCACACCTCACAATGCTCAGGTGTGCATCAATAGGTGTGAGACAGTTGACTGAAATATGCATTAAAACAAACTTCGATTTCAGGCTTTCTATTCGCTGTATAACTGAATTCGCGACACAATTAATAAGTCATTAAAAGCCAATCGTTTTCATTATCACTGATTGACCTATAATTAGATTATAAATATAAAAATTTTAATTTCTATTCATCTGTTAAATCAAGTGTTGAATTATGATTATTAATGAGTGAAGAGTTGGCTCTTCAATACAGAAACCCAATTCAGGTCAGATTATATTTTCCATTCAAACAAATGACAAATGCTTTGAAAATATTGTTTAAATTTAAGATGAAATGCAAAAAGTTCTACATTTTATACATTATTTTATACCATTTGTTGGCATTATATTCAGTTCCTATTCAATCAATCGGCAGCAGAAAATTTTACAGAGGATTGCTGTTGGGTATGCTCTTGGCCAAACAGACAAGCCCACAAACGCCAAGTTACCCAGTTCAACAGCAATGTCCGCAACCTTTCCTGTGAGTATAAATCAATTCTTTCAATTCATAATTAATTTGATATCAATTTCAGAGAAGATATAAAAACTTTTGAATCAATTATAATCTTTAATAATCTGACCCGGATGCTTTTATGAGTGGTTAATTCCTTTTTTTAGAGTGTCTTTGTTATAAAGACATAGTAAAGCAAAATGAACTTGTTATGCATTTATGGTCGCTATTTTACACAACCCCATACCTCCTGAGTTTTGAGGTGAAAATTCGATAATTTGACCCAATCTATATCAAGTTGACTCCCAGATCTTGCATATCCCTAATATGGCAGATATCTTGATCATATCAATAATTTTATTATTCGCCTGCATGTGAGCGGACAGTGCTTTGAGTTAAGCCTTTGACTATGAATTCAATCTTGCATTAAGAAGAGTAGGAATACGAGTCGATTAGTGTCACATTTATTGCGGGATTAAATTTAAATAATTTTTTTGGCTATCATTCTGAATGATAATGTCGTATATTATTTTGCACAGGTATCCGATGCCATATAAAATACGTTCAGAAGAGAAAAAGCCTGAAATTCCTAAACATGTCAATCAATTTTATACTATTTCCAATCCCTATCCCAAACCCTATCCCAAACCCTATCCCAAACCCTATTATAAGAGATATTAAACAAAATTATTGTAAAATCCTTTTAATGAAAATTGCAATAAAGTGTAAAAATTATTTAATTATTTGTAAATTAATATTAAAATAAAATAATTAATTTCATTAGTATTTCAGTTTTTATTGTATTTTATTCGCTATTTATTAATCATTTTTTTGACAACATTTAAGTAAAACTTTATTTTGATTATAAATCTTAACAAATATTCTGTTTATTTATCGCAATATATATT
>JAQIWA010003454.1:0-10457 GCA_034693305.1 Eueremaeus valkanovi | reverse complement strand
CCTGAGTTTTGGCCAAAAATCCGCCATTTTACCCCCCTCTATACCCCCCCTGAGTCGGCCGACCTTGGGCATCCCTAAAACTAATTAGTCTTTTGAGTCCTTTATTACTGCTCCTATTTAAAGCAAAAATCAAAGTGTTCGGGTCAATTGTCATTGATATGGAACGTATAGAAGAAATTATATTTCAGCAACTAATCATCTTTGTAATTTATATTCTTCTATAAACTTTGCCGGTTGACTTTAAAGATTATTTAAAAATTTATATTATATAAAGTCTCTTTTCATTTCAAAAATAACTGCTTGCTCATTTCTTCATTGATTAGTATCATCGATACGTTTTAGCAATCTGAATTAATAAATATAGCTGTAATCCATGCTGAATAGAAATGAGGAAGGATCTTTTTGCACAACACAGGTAAATAATACTCCTCTGTTTGTTAACACTGTTTCTTAATCTCTTTATTTCTTAATCTGTTTCTTAATTCCTGACTTCAATTACTTGTTATGTTATAATTGTATGCGTTTTATAAATATTATATAATTATATTGATTTCAATGTTCATTAATAAAGTGAATATAAGTGACGTTCAACACAACAAATATATTGAAGCTCTCATACTGTGTTAGCCTGTGTTCAACACATTGTCGCTAAAGCACACTGGTGAAACTAAATACTATGTAATCTCTAAGCGTCAAATTCTTTCGCTTTAATTCGGATAATCTTAGCAAAACTGACCCTGTGCTTAAATGTGCTTAAATTTAGCCAATTTCGGGCAATTTGTGGAAGATGCTATCGTCAGGCAAAAGCTTTTACATTATTTAATAAGCAGTTGATTTGAGTCCTTATTAAAAGTCACGTCAGTTCTCGAGATTTTGTCCTTCTGTTGAAAAACAATACAGAGTTTTGATAATTTTGTACCGTTTGTATTGGTTGGAGATTTACTCTAATATTTTAAATAATAATAACTTTGAAAATATTCACATTTTATAGTAAGGATTCATTCGATGATGATTTGTGTCAGGACTTATTGATTTTTCTATCATTCAATTATATGCTATACTAGTATAAGCATCGATACGAATGCGAGCGAATGTCAGCTCGAGCTGTGCGAGTCTGCAGTTCCAACAGGAACGCGCTTAACTAGGATCATCAGATGATCTAGCCAAAACCATCCAAGATTTGAAGGGTTCGTCAATACTGTTCGCTCGACTGACTGAAAAGGTGATAAATTCATCAATAATTAGCATAAATTAATATAATTGTGTCACAAATGGATCAAATTTGGCTTATATTCTGCTAATTACTGAAATCAGTAAAAACTTAACTAAACTCTGACTGTTTGCACATTTTATGGTTTGGCGCGAAGTCTACTGACACTCGTTTTTTAAATAAACTCTATAGTTTGAAACTAAAATCAACCATTTTAACCCTGAACCTATGATTTCAAAAAAAAAACATTCGCTTGAAGTGAATGACAGCACAAATGTTTTTATTAATAAAATCGATTGCAATACAGATTTGCAGTAATATTAATGCGTTTGTAGTTTGCATTTGTCTGTTCATAAAATCTTTTTTCAAATCATTGTCCGAATTATCAAAACTAAAACAATTGAAGTCCAATGAGAATCAGTTCTTCATTGATATGAACAAACATTTACCAAAACTTTAATTCTTTGAGGCATCCAATGCTTACATAACATTCAAATCATTTGATCCAGGCTCAATTCACTTGATTTGATGCGTGCAATGAGAAGATCTCAGAATCAGTTGTTTTGCATTCAACGAAGAAAAATGTTTTGAAACTGAAATAAATTATTTCAGAATTCCTGAAATTAAATAATCAAATGAATGTTGAGTTGAGACAAATAAGTGGTAAATCAAATCAATTTGATTCAATCGGATTCCTATATTTCCTGACAACACAACTGATTCTTATTAACTATTCTTTTGTTTTGATTAACTTTACATTCAATGTATGCTTTTGTTCAAAAATATAATTAATCCACATTTCATTCACTTGACTTCAACATTAAAAATAATAATTTGTTCTTAATTTTAATTATTAATTCAAATAATAATTGTTAATAAATTTTTTCTAATAATTACTTCATTTCTAATATCTTTAATAGAATTTAATTTAAAAATTAAAATAATTATTATTTTCTATTCTTTGAATTAAAAAAAAATATTTTCTTATTCTGTATTAAATATAATTGAAATTCAAATTTGATTTCTATTATTAATAATTTTTAGTATTAGATAAATATTGAAAATCTTCTGTAAATAATATTGTTTTCAAATAATTTTAATAAAGAATTCAGACTTGAATTGAATTTATTGTTACTGTTAGTTACTGTTAAAGATGCCGTACATTCAACCCAGGGCTGATTTCCAGTGAGGACAGGCTGACTTCTATTAGAAATATGCGCTATCAGTGCCGTATATTAAGTATAAAAGTATTGAATATCCGATTTCGCAGAATTTGCGTCTTTTATATAGATATGAATTCATTTTTTAACTGAACAATTGAGCCCTGCTATTTTTTGGACAAAGTTATCTTCTAAGTTCATAATTCAATGAACTGGTTGAGTTCATAAAATCCAATATTAAGTTTGATTACTTGAGCTTAATGAACGTGTACTTGGTCAAATAGTAGTCGATTTTAAAAAGTGCATTTTCACAACAGTTATAATAGTTTTATCTATTTATGGAACCGATGCCCCGAATGCCCCCTCTATTGCCTCATCACTAGATCTAATGGATTGAGTTATCGCATAAATCAAACGAATGCTACCAATGCTACCAATGCTACCAATGCTATCACTGTATGGGAAACAGAGAATAAACAAAATAACATGAAATGTGTTTTTATTGCTCAACCATTATGTTCTGAATGATTAAAATTGATGTCAAACACAAATGCATATCATATTGACCTACAATACTGAATAATAAGTAAACAAGTGCATTAAAACCGCAAAATAGCCTTCACTGAACTCATAGAGCGCACAGCATATGGACAGAACGGAAGAGCGGAAGTGAATTGAAAGTGTGTTACGACTCATATGCACTCTACTTCCAAATTAGAGGAATGGGAGAGAGAGAGAGAGAGAGAGAGAGAGAGAGAGAGAGAGAGAGAGAGAGAGAGAGAGAGAGCACATGAAGACGTGAAATGATGCTCACATGCGCTCAAATCTGAAATAAATGGTAAAAATAGATTGAATTCTTAAAAAATGTAGTTTTGTTTCAAACAAGAAATAGAGTCTAAGAGTGGACTAAATGTTTGGTTGTTTTGAGCGAATGCTTATGAGTTTAGCTGAGCTTATAGTAAAAATCAATAAATTCAAAGCTAAGCGAACACAGACTAGAACTTTGATCCAGCAAATTTTTTTCTGTGAGAGCATTGACACAATTTTGTATATAAAAGATAAATTTGAAAAAATATGATATAATTCTGATATAAAATATTGAAAATCGGATAAAAAGCTTAGTTGTTGTGTGTGTTTGTGCTGTACAGCAGAGTTAACTCCCATTCACTTCCTTTACTGGCATTCAGTTAAATAGCAGTAGTTTTTCAGTTGTGATCACAACAAGCAGAGTCAGCAATAGAGCTGCAATGCTCAGCAACATTGCGGAGGCAATGGATCTCTGTGTGCGTTGTGTGTATGTGTACAGTGCGTACAGTGTGTGCTGCGTTGAGCCTTCAGAAGTGTATGTTTTATTTAGATGGCACACACTTATGGCTTGACTACAGTACACACTGTGTATAATAGACTGCAGAGAATATATGCGGTATATCTGTGTATAAAATACAGAAATAGTAATAATAGCCTGAAAGCAGTGGATCGCCTGAAGGGCATCTCTGTTACGTCACTCACACGTTATTAGTGTTCAGAAACCTATGACACAAATGGATTTGAGAAGTGCTTCAATGCGTGTATATAAGTATGTGTGCGCTGTAGAGCGTGCACAGCCTGTATATACCAACTCTACCCCCTTTGGGTATTTTCTCCTTAAAGCTATTGTCGTAATTTCCAGCCGAGCATAGAATTAGTTGAGCCCCGCTATTGCCCCCTCGCCTGCTTACCCCCCACTGAAGTCCCTATAATGCAATATACTATACAATATACAAGCACAGCACAAGCAGTCTCTCTGTCCCCCATAGCATGTATTCCCTTCATTTGGAAGTGGCGTCTCTCGGCTCGATCAACTTTATCATCAGGGTAGCTAAGCAACAGCATTTGCAAATTCGACTTTTCCATTCACTCCCACTTTTATATCGTATTTTTGTTATACTCTTTATATTCTTCTACTCTGTATTGCCTTTCGCGGACTCAAAGCATTGCATTGCAAACCATTGCTAAACATTTCACTGCATTGCTCTCACACTGTGGCTGTGCTGTGCTGTGCGATACAGCTATACAGCGATACAGCAATCCGCCAGAAATAAGCATGTTAGCATGTTACATGCTAGCGCCAGTAGCACGCTAAGCTCTCTCCGCTCTCCGCTATCTCTCTCTCTCTCTCTCTCTCTCTCTCTCTCTCCGCATAGTCTTTCCTCTGTTGTCAGCCATTCTGACAGTGGTGTTCGCACACAACTATATCTGCACTCTCTTTCTCTGCTCTCCGTATGGTTGGGCACACATTCTTCAACCAATTTGAAAGTTGTGGCACATATTGCAAGAGTGCCACTGATTACTGCTATAACCCAATTGAATCGACTGCCAAATGTCGACTGTTTTTGACTTTAAAGCCTTCATTAATGAAAATAATATAATTATTAATTTTTTTTATGATTATATAAATGAAAATTATTATTAAATTTAAAACAAAATAATAATTAATTTAAAGAAATTATTTCCAAAATATTATTCAAAAAGTATTTCCTTTTCACTAAAATTCCGCATAAAATACAATAAAAAGCGTGAAATCATAACCATTTGAATGAACATTTATTTCCTCATTAAATGACAAGGTTCAATTCGACATTTTAAATTAAGAGGGCGAAGGGGTTTGTGCAACTCACTCCTGAGTGAAGAAATCAACAAGCTAGATTAAAAAGAGTATTTTAATTTTAATTGTACCATGGACTCTATTGGGTTAAATTAATTTGACCAACTCACTTTAATTATTAATTCTACAAACTATGTCTAAAAATGCCCTGGTGCCATTGATGTACTTAGTTTTTGTCTGAACTTTCAGGAAAATCGAGTCATGAATGAAAATATTATACAGTATTGATCCGAATATTATATTGATCCGGGCAGTTTTCAAAAATTCTTCTAATAATACGTAACTCACACTAATCATACATTTATTGATACAAATGTTAGGCTTAAGGATAGTCTGGAAAAATGCTTTCAATCGACTCTTTTAGAAATACACAGGAATTGTATGAATAGAATGAAATAATTTATTAAAATTCTTATATTTCGAGAACGAGTCAAACATATGGTCTTCACATAAAATCATTTTTTTTTATATAAATGTTTTCCATTATTTCAAACTTATTTTCCAAAGCATTCGACTGAAAGAACACCAAAATCTCTGCCAAAAATAGCATTTCATCTCTAAATATCGTTTGGGTTTTGAGAATTCACCACTAAGTTTGATGTTAGCCTGGGTCAAATGAATTTCCATTTAATACTTTCCATATAGACTCCATTATTAAAAACAAGGTCTTATACTTTTAAAATAGTAACCACATCGATTTGTTAAAATAATCCAGTAGAATAATAAAGGTTAAGTCATTCACAAGTCGTACACAGTTAAAATTTTACCTTGCAAGTTTTGAATCGTTTACCATAGGAAAACTACAGGGGGTATAAAATTGATTCTAGTCTTATTTGAGAGAGGTATAGTGGAGGTTTGATAAAAATCATATATGTAAAATATCCTTGCACAATTCAAGGCGCTGGATTCGAAAAAGCTGAAATATTTACTTTTCTATGAAGAATATGGCAAATAATTGATTCCATCGCCATTTCTAGATCCACATAAATTTTCCAAAATTATCTACTTTGAATTGATCAATGATAAATCTGGTGTTGCTTTTATCTCAAAAAATCGCGTCCGATTCGAATAAAATGAGTTTTTATCGTAAATTAATCGATTGAGCGATTATTGATTAAAAACAATATTTCAAAATTTTTTGAATCTAGCGCCTTGAATTGTGCAAGGAAATTTTTCTGATAAAATTTTTGACATACCCCATTATCCTTCTTCTAAATGAGACCAGATTCAATTTTGTGTCTCCTGTGATTTTTGCATAATTTAAAATTCAAATAGAAAAGTCAATATTCAGCTTTTTCGAATCTAGCGCCTTGAATTGTTCAAGGATATTTTTCATATATAATTTTTATCAAACCCCCACTATCCCTCTTTCAAATAAGATTAGATTCAATTTTGTACCCCCTGTGGTTTTGCTGTAATAAACGTTTCAAAACTTGCAAGGTAAAATTTTAACTCTGTATTAACTTAATTTGAATTTTGGAATTCAATTAAATATATTAAATAAAAGAAATTTCGAAATATAAAAATTTCACATAGTTCATTTATCGAAAAACATTCGAGTTTGCTTTTCGAGAGTAAGAATTTAAACAATTTGACTTATCAAGGTAACATTTTAAGCTGTTTCAATTTGTTTTATATTTTATTTTTATTTTGTTTCAATTCAACTAATATTTGTGTTTAATTTTGAGCATGAGCATATATTTGACATGGATAGTTTGCTGCCGAAAATTGCCAATTTTGAATGCTACCCTGGTAGCAAGTTTCCTGATAAGAGCGTACATAAGTTTGGATATGATTTTGTTCCGGAAGGAAACTTCACATTCAGTTGGGATACAGCGGTAAATATGAATTATAATTATATTTAGGCAATTTAGGGATGGCCAAGATCAGCAAACCCAGGTGGTAATGAGAGGATAGAATGTCAGATTTCTCAGCTTATAATAAAGGAGGGTTCTAGCAAGGTAAAATGTCGGACATGAAATATGTGAAAATTGCAGTAAAAACTGGTCAAGCTAAATTCGAGTAAAATAGGCTTTATTTGGCCTTGATTGTTGTTAATTAAATAGAATTCAGCAGAATTTTGAACATAATCGGTGAAATTGGCCGCCATTTTCCTCCCGAAAATAGTATATTGGGGGAAAAATCCAAGGTGAGTATAGATTTGGCTCAAAATCTAGTATGTGTATTTTTCCCATTTTTAAGCTAGGGGTATTTTGGCTAAGCCTCTTCCCCATTGGTCATCACTACATATAATTATTTTATTGTTTGCAAAGGTCTTCGGTTTTGGCGAAAGCTATTTGTGTGGACCGTATTATTTCATTGTTAAGGAATTGACTAAAAGACTAAAATACAAGTAAAGTATAATTTAAAACCAAAATATATAATAAGTATTTATAAAGTTTAGAAAACCCGGACTCTAAAAAAAATTGTTAATGAAATAATACATGTTTTATTATTTTAATGTAGAACTTTGTTGGATGAGTTTTAAAAAATCATTATAAATGGCGCCTCGTTTTATACTGTACTTAATATCCTTATACAGTATATACTGAACGCTAACTTTTGACGATATCGTCAAAATTATATTTGCATTTTTAAACATTACTAATGAGTGAATAGAAGAATATTTTCTGTTAATCTTTAATCTTTAAACTTTGCGAAATGAGTTAAAACATTAAGTTATACTAATATTGAAAGTGAGTGTAGTGACAAATGGAAAGTTTGAATGAGCAGAGTTAGCTGAAGATAGTAATTGTCAGCTAATATATAGTTGTTTTTTCTAAAAACAATATAATCGTCATTATATTAATGAACGTTATGTTACAGTGCTGTAGTCTAGATTTTGTGTAAACAGACACATCCATCTATCCATATAAACATTACGTCTAGTAATGAAAGCCATTGAAAAACTCAGTTAGAGTTCAGTACTTATATTAGAGTAAGGATGTATTCTTCACTTCATGACACCAACTGCCTATACTGGCAATGCTTTTACTGCGCGAGGCAGTGAAGTATATTTGCTTAGGGTCATAGTTTCTCTATTTCCTGCAAATAAATTTTAAGTAGATTCAATATCAATTCGAATGACAATGAAATTGGAATGTTCACAAGCAGTTGAAGAAAATTCTTCTGGATTATATGCAATTTTTAGAAAAAATAAATTTAACAAAAATATTGCTTAATTTTAATTGCTATAGTGCTATACCCACATACATTGATAAACGGAATTCAATCTTGTATGATTTGGACCAACGTATTGATGGAATGTTTATTGAAAAAGTAGCTCAAAATGTATGTGGGTAAATTTGATAATTTGTACTTGCATACAAATAATTCTATACTTTTTAAATTATAAATTTGCTAGAAAATCGACATTTATCTTAACCGGGGTACAATCACAGACATGATGATCAATTTGGGGAATATCTCTGTCGCAGCTTTCAAGCAGTTAAAAGGGTTAAACATATTGAGCGCAAGATATCCATTGGATAAGAGCGACCATTATTTTGCAATAACAGGAATATTTGATTCACTGGTAATAATAATAACCAGTCTGGAAAACAGAGCAGCCTAGCTCTACGTATAAGTCTCGTGTAATCACTACATACAAAGGGGTCATATGTAGGGATAGGTTGCTCTCTGCTACAGACTATGATACTAACAATAAATTACGTAAATCTTAATTATGTTTTTGTATTATTTTCAAGACATGGTTATTGATGTTTATATCAGTTCTGGTCATTTTTTGTTTTACGACTACATTTAAATTTGCCAAAAATTCGGATAAGAACTGGACACAAATGTTTGCGCAAGAAATTCGAATTATTTTTGAAATAATTTGCTTCAAAAGTGAACATAATTTTTTATTTAAAAAATCATTTAATTAAGTAACATTGTTCATTTTACCTAGATTTTAAATTAAAAAAGAGGTGGCTTGGATTATACGTTATTTATGGAATTCTATTTATGACGTCATTTATTTTGATTCAATCTTTCTCTAGTCTGATTCTATCCAGAACAATTCGCAAAAGTCATACATTTATCAAAACCATAGGAGAACTAATAGAAAGGAATGACATAAAACCGTTTATTATATTGCCTGAACATAATATAAAACTAATCAAGGTAAAATATGAAATTTTTATCAAGCATAAAGGTATCGACCAAAAAGTCGTCCAAAACGAAACAGATTATCATATTTGGATTTGGAAATTCACAGAATTAACTAGGTAAATAATTTTAAGCTTTGTTAAATTTTTCAGAGAAATGGCAGTCCTTTGGAAAAATCAATTATCAAGAAAAGTAAAGATAATAATGCGATTCAAACTGATGTTCATATGATTGAACTCGCATTAGAAGCGCCAAAACTCAGATCAAAACTGAGCACTCATTGCATTATATCTGATTTGAATATATTGAAGCTATTGAAGGGAAATGACAACAATTTATATATTGGTTCTGAACCACTATATTCTGTAACATACAGTCTGTTCTACAATAAAAATATGGACAGGCATATTTTTGATGCAATGGAAAAAATGTGAGGATCAATTTTACAGAATAAATTTAAGATTAACAAGTTTACAATGAAAAATTTACTATCAGGAAGCAATTTGAAAAAACCCTAAATTAAAGGGATTGGGTCAAAATTTGATAGATTTAATTAGGGAATTATTAAAAATTGAATTGAAAAATGCCCTTGGTCATTGAATGTCATTTTGCAAATCCCACCCTTGCACATGTACTTGCAATCAAATGACTTAATATTGCAAAACATGGCTTAAAATTGCTTCCATACCGTACTAGAGTCAACCCGACACACCCATCAGAATTTTAAATCAGCGAGCTTATTCAACAATTTTTATTAAAATTAACAAGTTTAAATTTTATTTCTATAGTTGGTACGTCATTCAAGAAACTGACTTACATGAGCAATGGACCAAGGCTGCCTTGGATTTCGGATGGAGTGTATTTGCAGAAGAACAGAAAGTATTGGATATTCAAAACCCGAGCGAACGTCCGTTCACTCTATTGAACAGCAAAATAATTTTCGGTCCGCTATTGTTCGGATATATACTCTGTTTTATTGTTTGGATTTTTGAAAACATGTGTTTCGAAAAAATCATACAAAAAAGAATTAAATACAGGGATGTTCAGAAATGGCATAAGGGTTGACGTAATTTGTGAATAACCCGGTGACATTACTTGTTTTTCTCATATTTTTAAACTAACTTGTAAGTTATGTCCGACAAATGTAGGCAACTTTGGTTCCGGGCAGAAATTCTTGGTTAATATCACTTTAAGTCACTGCTGATTCCCGGATAAGTTGATCGAACACATGCCTGGTATAGAAGGGCCCTCAAAATTTTTTGTCACAAACTAAATTTGAATAACTTTTGAATGGAACCAGATAAACTTATTCTGTAAAAAGCATTATTGAGAA
>JAQIWA010003453.1:0-10459 GCA_034693305.1 Eueremaeus valkanovi | reverse complement strand
ATTTCACTCAAAATTTCAAAGTTTCACTCAAAGTTTCACCCACTTTCAAAGTTTCAGTGAAATTTTCATCCTTACTGTTAAGTAAACTCTGGATTCCGATGAAAGTCAATACTGTGTAGTAGAGTATTGACTCGAATGTGATGTTGGGCTCTGACCCACAATCCGATCAAATTCTTTTTTGCTGAGCTTTGCTTTGCTTTTGTTTCAGAGCCAACAGCTCTTGAAAATAATTTTCATTGATTTGAAACATAATGTCATATAAAAACTCTTTCTCTCGAATCCAACTCAAAATTCATTTATTTTTACTGCAATTCTCTCTTCTATTCGATTGTATATCGAATATAATGTAGAGTTGAGTCCATTTAATGCAATGAAAAGCAGAGAAAATAATGGATTTCTCTCTTTCTCTCTGATCACAGCTAAAGCACACTATTGTTTAATAATATTGAAGAGTACTGTACAGTAGTGTTGTGTTGTGTTAGCCCTAAGGCTTTCTTTTCAATTAAAACCAATCTTGTATTACACGTGACTTAAAGTCATTGTGTATTAGATTTTTTAGCGTTTGTTTGTTTAGCCATAGAATCGGAATCAGACATATTTGTGTCATCTGACCCGAGCAGAGTGCTGGGCCTTAGGCTCGACAGTGTTGGGCTCACTGTTCACGGTGTTGGGCACTATCATAATGAATGTCTGGTCGCGCTAATAGCACTTCGCGCCATATAATAAGCTCCGGTGTCCTCATCGTTGAGTTGTCGGAGTCTGACCTGCTTTGCAATTGACTGAAAAGGACTGTCAAATGTAATCCCAACGCGAGTTCTCTTCACTAATACTATTTCAATACTTTTATTATATTGTATTTGAAGTGAAGGCAATATTATTGTGAGAGGAGAGTGAACTGCGCCGACCGCTCTCTCAGCTGCTCTGGCGCTGCAGAAAAGTGCAGTCAAGTCAAGCATATTGTAGTTTTCATTGTTATATCCAATACTAAACTCTACGCTTAACTCATTTTTTCCATACATAACACACTTGTATTCGTCGTCTCATTCCTTCATTGCTTAGCCGTTCACACAATTTCTATAACATTAGACTCGACTCGAGTTTAGATTTTGTGACAACAGCTCCGCATATAATACACTAATGTAGTGCTCACTCGACACACACACACACACATATACTGGTCGATACATCGATAGCATCGAACCGTTTTCGCTCATATCTATCCATTTCTATACGACTTTTCCCCCAATATATTCGTTAAAACTATTGAACGCTTTCTTTGCTGGCGTTCCCAACAAAAGATCAAAAATTCGTTGACTTTTTTGAAAACGCTTTTGTTTTTCCCATTATTCTCGACTCAACTCAGATCCGAATCTCTGTTTACAATCAACTGATATAAGAGTCGTTAGAAAAGCCATTCAAGAGCTGACAAAAACAATTGCATCGAATAAGTAATGATATGTAAAATCTGAGCTAAACTGTCGTCATATTTAGATATACATTAGAGAGTAGGGCACTGGCACTGGCACTGGTGCTGTAGCACTGGCACAGTTATGTTTCCAATGAGTTATATATTTTGTTATCTGCTTTCACTTATGCCAAACGTAATTCAATGTCTGACAAACTGAAAGCTAAGAAATTATTTTGTTTTTAGTATTCTCTGAATTAGAGCTGAACTCTGACTGTCGACAAAGCAATGCTCTCTTCTGTGCTCTTCAATGCTCTGAAGAATTTGTTTTGTTTTCCTATGCCTTGACTTTGATGTAACTCTTGGTTTCCATATTTAGATTCGCTATAATATATGTTTAAGCTTTTGGTTATACAGTATATACACAATACTTATGCACAGCTATGCAGTAACTGTACTCTGCACTGCACTCGATCCCAATGCCTGTCTGTTAGTATTGGAGCAAAAATACTGATATTGTGTGTAAACAGAGCTAACTTTCGACGGTTTCGTTCGTTCGCTTATTTAAACTTTGCTTTCATTTGAGAAATAAGAGGACGACTCGACTCAAGTCTCGGGTGAAGCCAAACACCAGTGCCATTGCAATACATGTTAAGGTCATTCTGTGTGTCTCCGCTTTACTGCATCTCAAAAGACTGTTTCCCTCTTTTGCTTCTTTCGTTTGCCATTTCTTTTTGATAATACAATCCATGTTTTGCTCGCTTTTCAACTTATAATTCAATGGCAATACTCTAGTAATAGCACTGGTAGTCAGATAGTCCACAACTTTATACTAAGCTTTGGTTTTCTTCGGATGCATTCGAGCGAAATGCATAAAATGCTTTTGAAGTTAATTTAGTCGACATCCATACCATGCATACGATCCATAGGCCAGTCACTAACAAAGGCATAGCTATGATGGCTATGATGTATGCCATCCATATATAACTATTGTGTCCTCTCTGTCAGCTGGTGTTCTCTCTGCACAGACATCACTACATTTGATGCCATAGTCGAACACATCGTATTAAATATGGACAACAATTATCTTATCGATCGTTTCTATTCTTACATTTGCCTCAAAATAAATATTTTTTTCTTTACTTTTTTGAATAATATATTTTGCAATAATTGAAACTTTGAGCTAAAAATAGAGAAGTTCTTTACGTTCTAATTATTTAGTCATTAAATGTAAAAAAATTTTCTTCATTTTAATAGTGAAAAAGATATTTATCTTTCGGATCAATAATAATAGTGAATATTATTATTTAAGTTAACATTTCTTTCGTACAATCAATGAATGGCTGCAAACCATATATACAGTACAGAGTGTAGAGAACATGCAATGGTGTTAATCATAATAACAGTGCCATAACTCGTGTAACACTGTATTCATTACATAAATATAGAATAAATAATTTTTTCACTCAAAAAGTGTTGGTTTATTCAAAACTCTTGAAAACAGAGTTCTTCTCAACATTTCTGTCGATTCAACTCTATTTGAGTCAATGAAAGACCAAAAGTGCAAAAAATGCATTTTTCATCTCAGCTCTCAAACTGATAGAATACACAATTGTGTATATATGCAGCTATTAATAGATGTTGTGCTGATCACCCAGCGCACATTCCCAGAGCTTTCACTTTCAAACAATTTAAATGTCTATTCCTGTCAAACAACGATTCAGTTGACTTTGAAAATGAAAACTGAGATTATTGTTCTCTTCACAAATGCCTTGTTCATTGCTAAGTTTTTTTTGGCTCAGATAAGTGCTCTTGATAACATGGTATTATAATTGGAAATTTTTATTTGAGATAGAGAAATGTCAAGGTTGTATTGTTATTTTTGGTACACGCTAAATTTCTTGAAATATGCACAGGTTAATTAAAAAGAGAAAATCAATTAGGAAGCTATAATAGGCTTATTTTGAATATATACTGACTTAATAAGCAATTATTATTTCATGATATCATTTAAACCTATCTTTGATGACATTTATAACGCTTAGGATTGCATTAAAATTAAGTTTGTCTATGAATTCGCGTCACTCGACGTATTCGGCCCAATACTCATGGGTTCTCATGGCTTCTGATTCGATCTCTTATAGTGTACACCCGTTTCAATCGTAGAGTGAAAGTCGATTTCAATCATACGATTGCATATAATTTGTGTGAATTCTTGTTTTTATTTGACTCAATGTATGTCCTCTTCATTAGAGCATTGAATTGAATTGAATTTTAAGAGATTCTGCTTTTGAGAGCTGTCCATACAATGAATATTATATGAAAGCATATCAGATGTATGTCATTATTCTATTGCACTTATACGCTGTCTGTGCTGTCTCTATGTGTCTGTTGTGTGGGTATGTGGTAGCGCCTGATCCCAGCGATGATGCTTTTCCATTGAGATATTCATGTTTATGTATGAAATATGTTATCCCATTAAGTGCTGAACAGATCTGCAATAGTTGTGCAATGCCTGCATTGCCTCCAATGCCTACACAAGCCATCTCTCGAAATGGCATTTGAAGTGAAGTACAGTCGCGTCAGAGTCTATGCTTTTTTGAGTGAATTTAACCAAATATATGCCAAACCATTGCATACATTCATGTATTGCGAGTTACTCTAATAGCTCGAGTGAGAGCTCCACTGCTGAACAGCTTTTGCCAAACTGTTCCTCATTTTTAGAAAGCATCAGAAAAAAGATTGGATTAATAGCTCTCACAAAATGTTGTTGTATTCCAGATGTCCGTCCAAATGCTTGGCAACAGTACTGCCAGTACTGCCACTACTTATCTATTTCTTATTGAGTTTCACTTTTGAAGCACTAAAATACTGACGCCTTTGACATTGGGGTTGGGGTCAGATTTAAATCTGTAATAACCTTTAGTACTGGTCGTGTATCGGACATGTACTCTGAAGAATGGCTTCACTTATGTTCTCTACACTTATTTCCATTATTTGTTAGCATATTCTCTCTCTAATGCCTTTCGATGAGAACACAAGTGAAGACCAATTCGAGTAAATATTATTCGCTATTGTCTGCTCTCTCTCTCTCTCTCTCTCTCTCTCTCTCTCTCTCTCTATCTCTCTCTCTCTCTCGCTCTCTCTCTCTCTCTCTCTCTCTCTCTCTCTCTCCGACTATTCATAACAATCGATATTTTATTGATTAGAGCCGGTAGTGCTGATGGTGTTGGCACAGACGGGCGCACGCGTTCATCTGAACGGCAGAGGATTAAATGCAAACCTATTTTGCTTAAGACTTAAGACTTTTTAGGCAAAACTGTTGTCGTCGTCGCATATAATGCTTTCGATGTGTTTTATGAAAGTTATGTTACGATACTTACAATAGTCTCATAAAAACCTATTGATATTACTCTCTGCAAGTATTAAACGCTATTATTATATTATTGGTACCAGTGCTGACTCCAGGCTAACTCGACACGAGCCCAATGGCTAGCTTTGCAACGAAATGCACTCAAATATAATACAGTCTTTTAGGATGTGCAAGCTCTATTATGTCAAAATAGGGCTCTATTATGTCAGCAATGTTAGGAGAGGGCAATTTGGATGACAATATTTGTACCGCATTTGCGCTTTCACTCAAACGATCGATCTAGAACCAATTCACAATTTAGTATTAATTTAACCCTGATCACATCTAAGCAAGAACATTTTTCGATTAAGGCTCCCGAAATATGGACTGGTGCAAAAATTGTGAATATTCAGCTAAGGTCTATCTGAGACAGCTATCTGACCAAATAAAAACTCAGGCACAGTTATGCTCTACCCCTGTATATACTGCTAATAATATTAGTTTCGTTCAATTCCTCGCATTTTATATTTAAATACATTAACTCAAAGGCATAGCTATAGCAACAGAGCTCTCATTTCAAAACTGCTTAATATTGTTCAGGGATGAGGAAGAGGGGTCTGACATTTGAAAATCGGAAAAGTATGTTCAAGCTGAACCATATTAACTGATCCACATGACTTAGTGCAACTCACATACATCCGATTTAACACTCTTTCTAAATATAATCAATTTAACCCAATTATGGTTAAACACAACTATTTTTTGTCTATACTTTTTGGTTGCATTTTGAACGCCATTGCCTCCCGTAGACCCCCTCGAGTCGTCTACCTCTGCGACTCTGATTTTGTCGGAAATAGTGAATCATATTATATAAGTTGGACTGAACTTGGATTTGAACTCTAATTAAAACTATTGAAGCAAAAGAGTTATATAAAAATCGGTTCAGTCTTATTAATTGAAATTTTCTATAAATATGGCTGAGAACCCCCTGTGCGCCCCCGCATACGTTGTTTTGATTGTCTTATTTGATACAATTTTTAACTAAATTTATAATAATATCGATTAAAGAAAATATTTGTTCAAAAGTTTTAATTCTTCTAAATCTTAATCATTTCAGAGGACACAGACATTCAAAGATTTCTGGGCAATCAAACTGATTCCGATCATTTCAAGCTATTGGAACAGGATGGCGATTCTCTCCTGGTCGGAGCCAGGTATGTTCCATATCCGTTCTGCAGCATTGAATATATGCTCACAATTCGTGTCTTATATTCTTTAATATTCTGTTATTTATTTGTCTTTGAATTACAGGAATATTGTGTATAATATAAGTCTTCTAACACTCGAAGAGAATAAGGTATGAATCCATTGATTATTTCTATGATTTTATATCTTTATATGCATTCAAATAATTAATATCAGAGTTGGTTCGTCTCAATACTTGTATTGCTTGATCATCTGATAATTTTCAAATTGTCCTGACAACCATCAAAGGTGTGCATGTTTAATCACCAGCACCTGGCTGGGTCAAGCCCCTTAACAGTGTTAAGCTGTGATCCTATCGACAATTAGACCCCTACCCCAACAATAGATCAAAGAATAGCTCATGTTTTGCACTTTCCCAATGAATATTAATTATTTTTCTCACGTTTTGTAACTTTCGTCCATTAATTATGACTTCTCTTAACTCGGTTTCACTTTTTTCTATATTCTTAAGACTCTTCTCATAATACTGAGGACTAAACTCTGAAAACTTTTTAATGAAATGCAATTTTCTAAACAATTTAGTCAAAGACTGTTAAGATTTATAATAATTTTCTATAATTTTATTTCGTTTAATATATTTATTATTCGGTGGCCTCTTATGCAATGGTTACGCATCAGTTGATACCAGTGCTCGCGAATCGTTGCTAATCTCTTCTATAACATAAGATTGATCTCTACTCTAATTGACTGAATTATTAGCCAATTATTACAACAAAATAATTATAACCATAAATACTATTTAACTATTTATATAATTCTGTTTACAATATTTCGCTTTCTTTGTCAATCAACTCATCCTTATTAGCGATCATATAATTGACTATAATTTTGTCTTCACTTTATGTTTCCAGACCTCAGAAAACAATAGAATTGCAAAACATTTTATTTCTAATGTATTCACATATCAGACAAAGTTTTGCCTCAATTTCAGTCTCGACTCTCTTTAGCCGTTGTTTTGATTTATTCAAAAACTATTTTTTCATTTCTGCAGAAATTCGATTCAAACTATTTCTCACAAACTGTAGAATTAGTTGTATTTCAGTTCTATTATTCTTCAGATTTATCCCCTTTTCTATACAAAGGTTTGCTTTCGTATAATCCTATCATTCATTCTGTTCTCTGCTTTTGTTTAGAAATTTGCGAATATTCTGATTAATATGCTATCCATTTGTATCAATATATTATATTATTGCCAATAGTCTGAAGACCTCTCTATTTATCTACATTTCAGTTGAGCTCAAATATAAAACAAAAGCGTATTTCCAAAACGGAATTCATTATAATTATAATCGCAAACAGATTCGTGTCATTCATGTGTTTAGAAATGTTTTTCATAATTAAATAGATTTTATTTTAATTCAATTTAGTTTTAAAAGAAAATTAAGTCAAACCGTTAGAGCAGTCTATGATATGTTGAGTGACAAACGCTACTTAAGACTTGAGATCTGAGTTGAACTTTAGATTTATAAGAGCATGAGATATATGACATGTCTTTTCAGATGCCATATATTCCGAACCAATTTCCTTATTTGAGCCCAAATTCATTCTTTCCTTTTTAGTAGTGATCAGTATTTACGGGAAACGAATAGAAATTTAGATTTATTTTAGTTTTTTATATTCTAATACTTATATTACATAATATTTTTATAGTGTTTGGCATCCGATGCCTAACTATTGATAGGAATCGGAATAAAATTTATTCTTCACTACATATTCAATGAATTGAAATGAAATGATTTATAGTCTCTGATCGACTGCTAGTTTGGATTATAGCTCAGAATGTGTGGCCAAATGTCGCACCGAATATAAATGGGAACTCAAGTAGAGGTTTGATGTGATGTCGATCTCTGCGCTCATAATTACCGTACTTTTCAGTTCAAGTTTATGGCTTGACTTCAATCTATTGGAATTAAGGAACAGGAGTTGTGCACCAGTGCTAACAATGCGAGCTCTCCTCGCACATCAGTTTGCACTTTACCCTAACCCGGACTACTACCTTCCCTTAGCTCAGACATCCTCACATTGGTTCTGAGCTCGTGAGTGAAACGTCCTTTTGTTGGGTTCGCTCTCTTTCTGCGAACCATAAAGTGCTCGCAATATTAATTGGCGATCACTGACGAACACTAACACTAACTACCGGTTCTCTAGTTTATTAGCCATAAGTTCATATACCGGTGCAGTCACTGTGGCATTGCCTGTACTTTATATATCATTTAGCGATTCATTCATTTGTTGGCCATTTTTATTGAAGCGCTATTGCGCTCAACATTAGTAACGCTGACATCAGTTCTCATTTCTCGCACTTTTAAGGGATTTGGGATTACGTGCAATAGGTTCGCACCCGCACTACCGCATCAGTAGTGCACAAGAATCGGTGTAGTATTGTATGAGCACTGCATTTATGAGTTTTATGTCTGTTTAGTCTAAAACCGAGGGATTTTAAAACCGCAAATCCGTATTAAATGAGCAAAAAGTTAGAGAATATATAACTGAAAATAGAGTTAGAATTCGTTCAGAATATTGGGCTTAAACTGCAAACGTGTGATAAATGAGTCGGAGCTATAAATTTCATTGTCGGGTGACTTACGGCTCGGCCTATAAATCAAATAAAATACGTATTCTCTTTAAATTTAGCTCTCATTCCGTTCCTATCTATTACTGCATTCAGTTTATCCTCTGTTCACAACTTCACTCTTATATTCCTTTCTATCAATCGATTTG
Source organism: Eueremaeus valkanovi (assembly GCA_034693305.1). Classification (NCBI taxonomy): domain Eukaryota; kingdom Metazoa; phylum Arthropoda; class Arachnida; order Sarcoptiformes; family Eremaeidae; genus Eueremaeus; species Eueremaeus valkanovi. Next base: position 1,715 of record JAQIWA010003453.1, on the reverse strand, counting down.
TTTTTATTCACATAACTTATATTCTCTTCTTTTTGTCTCCAACTCTGAGATAATATAAAAATATTATTAAAGTTTTTTTTTATTTTTTTCTTATTTTTTATTAAATTTCAATTCCATTGCATTTCTTTGAACAGCGATTGCAGTGGTATAGCACAGACGAGGACATAAAGATGTGTAAATATAAGGGAAAGTCAGATGAGTTCTGTCAGAATTATATTAGAGTTTTGGCCAAGAAGTCTGAAAACGGTATATTCGTTTGTGGCACCAATGCGTTCAAACCCAAGTGCAGACAGTATTTGGAAAATGTAAGTCATGTCAAGCACTCTATGAATGCCATTCAAAGAGACTTCAATACAATCATTACAAACACTATTATATGTTTAGTCTATACTAACTATGGCTATGACTATAGACTACTATAGTTATGGCGTTCAGACAATCCATTAGATTAGATACACATATGATATGTCACACCTATTATAGCGAATTGAAACCAATTTAACTAAAATTCTTTCTCTTTTTTTATTTAATTTCCGATTCATTCAATTGAATCAGAACTTAGAGTACGAACTGGTGAACGAACAATCGGGAGAGGGATTGTGTCCCTACGACCCGACCCACTTGTCAACCGCCACTTTTTTCGGTGAGTTTCCTAATAATGTTTGTTTGGATTTGTGTCGAAACGACTGCTATTAAAAACAGGTGTAATAACCGCTTGTAATAAGTCTCTTAAGAGGACTCGTAATGAACTTGTATTACATACACAACAGAACAGTAATGTCTATTCCTCTAAATATTTTTCTTTTTTTCTCCAATTATTTTCTCGTTCACTGAAATGTCTTTTAAAACAATTGACAATAACTAACAGAAACTATTATTCGTCTAAATATTTGAAAGACCTTTGCTTTTTCGTTATTTATACCCTGAACATAGGGTTATACACTGAACATATGTTTAAAAAGCATTTCCTTTTGTGTTCTTAAAAGTATTTTATTTTCTAAAAATATATTTTCTCTCATATTCTCTGCTATTCTATAATAATCTTATGAAACAAATTGACTTTTCCTAAAAATCTCATTAAAACTCTTCTAAAATTGTTTTTCTTTTTTAATATTCATTACTTTGCACACAATTAAAGGACCGGTTAAGGATCGCTCAGGTATTGTCTCTTTCCTCTCTTTCTGTATGTTGTGCTTAAAGTAGACATTTATTGATCGAGACTTACATTTAAAAAAATCTTTTGAGTTCAGCCAAAGTTCTTCTCAATTAAAACTATTTTCTTTAATAAAAACTTTTCTCTAATAAATAAGTATTGAATCAATAAGTTATATAACAAACGCTTGATTTCCTGTATTTGATTCGTATATTTAAGACCAGAGATGAGCACTGAATGAGCACTGAATCGAAAGGTCCAATACCTTCAACAACTGAAACCAAGAAAAATCAAAGAATTGATTCTATAATTGTCTTATCGATTAGTTTACCTCTTTGTCAATCCCTTGAAGACAGTGAATGCCATATACTGTACCTTTTGATGTGTCGGTAGGCTTGCCAGGTCTCAGGGACTCACCTTGATTCTCAAGGAATATGGATTCCACTCAAGGGGAAATGCTAGGGTACTTCCTTGAGTAACAAACATCAAGGAAAAAATTATTTGAATATTTTTGTACTAAAAAAGTATTTTATAAAACAAAATTTATAATACAAAACATAAC
>JAQIWA010003452.1:0-10459 GCA_034693305.1 Eueremaeus valkanovi | reverse complement strand
AAACAATAATTAATTGTTTCAAAAAAGCAAAGTTTGACTTCAGCTCAGATTTACCTGAAATTGATTCCGAGTCTGAAGTGGAAGACAGCACAGAATTCTGGGAAAAACTTAAAACATTAACTAATATTGAATTCAATACATTTGAAAGTTATGTTTCCGTCGATAACGAGGAATGCATTGAATTCGGGACAGAATTAACTGACGAACAGATTGTCGAACAGGTTTTGGTCGAAAATAATAACGAAACGATTGATATCTCGGATGAAGTAATGATTGAATGCCAAGAATTGCCTAATATTTCAAATTCTCAAGCATTAGAATCAATTGATTTGTTGCAAAAATATTTTTGTCAAATCAATGACAGCGGTGTTGACCAGCAGTTGGTTGACATTCGACTGCGAATTAATGAAAATACATTTAAAGCTTTAAAACAAACCAAAATAACTGACTTTTTTGCCTAATGTTTGTATTGAATGATAAGAATAAAGAATTTAATGTTTTGAATGATTTTTTCTTATGAACCGATCCTATGAAGTGACCGATCGTATGAAGTAATTCACGAAACCAAACGACTTCATACCAACGGTCTCTTACTGTACAAAGCATCTGTTGATGTGCTCGCGATTTGCTTAAGGTTGCTCTGGCACAGGAAGTGCAACGATATTTGCAACGGCCAAGGATTGAGCTTGGCCGGTTAGCCTATTTCTTATGCAATCTGTTGAAAAAAATTAATGAAAACAGTATTCAATTCATATTTAGTGCAATTTTAGTCATTCTGTACTAATGTAGTCGTAGTGCTCAATGTTCTTTGTGATACCGATCCTAAATGTATGGCCTATGCAATCGATTTGAGTCGACCCACAATTGTTTTGCTTTGAATAGATTTCTGCAAAGAAATAAATGATCCTGAGATCCAATGCATTCTCAAAATTAATTTTGATTTACATTAATTAAAATCTCTAACTCTTGTCTGCAGTTCCCGTCCAATCAGCGCCAGACCACCGAAAAGTCCAATATTTGCTGGAAAGGCAACTGCACTCAAACCAAACCTAAAACCGGTTATAAGTAATGGAACGAAGAATTACTCGAATAAAGTGTTTTCAAACAATACTAAACCAAAAACAGGTAACGAATCTCAGAAATCAAAACTAATTGAAACGATTAGACATAAACGGAGAGAACTGATTGAGGGCGGACTCAAACCTGACGACCCACTCATCAGAGAAATAGATTCAAAACTTAAAAGTATTTAATTAACAAATTAAACAATCGGTTGAATGAAACCAGAGTTCGATTAATACTAAGTCAAAGTCCATAACCAATCGATCACTTACTCTAAGCCTTGACTCACATAGACTCACATTCTTTGCATTTTTTTTTAATTATTTATATATTATTTTCTTTTTTAAGCTTTTTTTTTAGTTTTTTTAAATATTATAAAAATTTATATAATTTTATTAACGATTGCATTAATATTTTATATGTATTTTAAGTGCATTTTATATGAATTTATTTTAATTTCATAGAAAAGTCACGTTTTATTGAAACAAGTATTTCGAGTCTAATAACAGCTATTTATTTAATTTATTTGATTATCAATTAATGATAAGAAATAACAATTCGATTGTTATTTTGAACTTTCGTTTACATATTTGGCATTTGATTTGAGCGAAGACTCACTTATATATAGAGAGTATAATAATTAATAAACTATTTCTTGTGATCTTCTGTAACAGAAGTTCTTTTTATCTCTTCTTATCTATTGTTTTATCACAGCTTTGAGTGAAATATGATTTATAACAAAAAATATTAAAATTACGCAAAACTTAAATCAATTAAATCTGTCGTTAATTCAAATAATAATAAATACTATTGTATTGTCAGTAAAAAAAAAATATTAAAAATAAGTTTGAATTCGTGTCTATTGTCTGGAGTTCTGTTGGTTTAACAACAAGTCATCGAAATTTCTTTTTCTAATTCTGCGGACAATGAGGTAGAGAGCGCTCACAACCATTACCAGTAGTGGTAAACCAAATCCGACCACAATTATCATTTGGACGAGGAATGAGAGCTTATCCTCTGGCGCTGAGTCGACGCCCACTACTAGAGAGAAACTGTTGTACTTCTTCTTACTATAGTAGGTGTCGTCGTCGGTGTCATCGGTGGCGCCGAAAGTCAGGTTAAATGAATGACTCGAATGGTTTGCATTGAAAAAGGCCTCTAATATACGGCTATTGTATGCTATGAGTTGACTATCGTTTGCAGTCTCTATAATACTGTGCACCACATCCAGAGTGTTGACGATTACCCTCTCATCTGAGTTGTAGGCAATGGGCTTATAGTGAAGGAACGAATTCAAAGATTTCACTTCACTTTTCGAGTCTTTGTTAGAATTCATATTCAAATAAATTCGCTTTAAATCCAAAAAAAATGTTTAAAAATCTATAGAATTGTCAATGAATTGAGTCATACATACAGTGAAGACTCCGGGAGTGTATTCGTCGTCAATCGAAGTGACGGACTCGAACTCAGACGCGGAGTCAGCGCTCGAACCGCTGTTCACGACTAACATACTGGCCATAAGTCGAGGTCTATTCGTATCGTTGAATCCGTGAGCTCTGTCTGTCTGAACGTCTATTAGACTGAAGTCAAGCGAAGCACTGGAATCAGAGTACGAGAGGTGCGGCAGCTCTTCATTCCTGCCGTCACTCGAGTCGACCCTTAAGTTGAAAACAATGGATGAGTTGTACCACTGGTTAGTCTTGGACTGACTGAACACCATTTTGACGGAAGAGCCGACTCCTTCGGGTGCTTTCACTTCCGACCAAATAAAGTCATTCCAATCCAAGGCCAACGTGTGGTCACTCGGACTGTAAGAACCCTTTTTGTCGATATCGTTGAAGAATAAAAGACCACTTATTTGAAGGCCAACCGAATTGATTGGTTCGCTATCGAAGGAAATGGCGTTTCCGAGTCGGACAGTGCTATCGGTTCTGTTGGACAGAAGACTCTTCCAATCGATCGTCAATTTAGCTGTAGTTTGGGTTTTGACGATCAAAAGTGTCGGAGGAATGGAAGTGATTGAAGACCACAAGTAGTGAATCGTATTGTCGTCGCCTTTGGATGAGATGTGCACTAAATATATGGATTGGCTCTCAGTTTGATTGCAATCCGAACCACAATTGGGATTCACTTCAACAGAAAGTGTCCGACAATTGATTGCATTCAATAAAAGCATAAAAAGTATCGAAAACTCAATTAATTTCAATAAAATTTTTCCCATTTTTATAGAAATGTCGGAAAATATAGACTTTATTTCATTGAAGGCATAAATCAATTAAATTAAATGTATTTGCGATTCAAATCAGTTTTTGTTAATCTCTTTATTTATTTTATTATCTCTTAAAAGGCGTAAACTTTTCTCATCGAGTGATCAAAAGTACAGTCATTTATGGTTATTGTGAACCATAGTTATTGTGCACTCAATTCTAAAACCAAAAACCTTTTCCATAGAAACTAATGGTTATTATGATTCATAATTTATGAACTACAGTAATAGATGAAACCGAAACGCTTTATTTCAATGTAAACCTTAATATCTATTATGAACTTATACTCGACATCTGTAATGCAATCAATGTTTTCGTTAATCATTCACTAATTGAACAAAATGTCGACAAAAAAGGAATAAAAGACAGACTTAAGACCTACTCTTAGATACCTGTCTGGCCTTAAGAAACAGCAAAATATAATATTCAATAGAGAACAGGAGCATATTGTCGATATATGGACCGAAGAAGCATATAATTGTGACCAAACGGCTCCTCGGTACTTTTTCATTAAAATCTTTATTATGAACTAATCGTTATTATGAACTAATTGTTATTATGAACTTTTTCCCGAAAAATGGGTTCACAATAAACATAAGCTTCTGTATTGTGCTTTCAATAGAGTTCTTATGAAATACAGACCTAAACCCATGTCTTTGACTGTCAGTTGGGTTTATAGGTTCGTAATGGGAACAGGTCTTAGAAGTCTACTAGTATTAGATGAAAAATAGATGATTTTCTCTGCACTCTAAGGTCTTATGTTTTGTTTAGACAAGTTTAGTACTATACTCGCATTCTTTAATAGTGGTATTGACGCCAGTAAGTCTGGAAGGCTGGTTTTGTATAGAGATTAGCAGGACACATTAGTTACATGTCAATAGAGCTATACGACAGGAATCGTAGAAAGATTCTGGCCCCAAAAGTGGCCTGTTATCTCTGTCTGTGACGGTTCTGTGTTACTATACACTTAAATCTTAACTTTCAAACTCCACCTATGATAACTAACCCTACTCCATCTACCATATGAGCTAAATTATACCTGCCACTTTTTATCACTTTCAGAGTAATATTATTATCAATTACATCAACAGTTTCAGTATCTCCTAGGCCTCCAATCAAACAATGATTCACTTACTTACCTCTATTTCCTGACATCTTTTTCGTGACTTTCATCTTTGTCTACAGGAGTTCTCATTCTAAAAAAGCTCTCCCAGCTTAAAGGGGTAATTTCTATCCCAGATGACTACAGTCATGTGAAATGCATCCTGACACACTCAAATGAAGCTGGAGCCTAAACCTGATGAGACAATTTATAAAATTTCTATTTTTATAAAGCAACTAACCAAGAATTTTTCACCGCAGCGAGTTTTTACAGGCACAGCACCAATAACTATGAACTAGCACTGTTTCCAGGGCCACAACCATTAGGGGCCTCAGTTTCACCTAGATGTTACTGATATTTGCACAGCACGCGTTTGATTGTTTTACTACAGTTGAATGCCAATTATTGATTTGCACTATTCGTTTCTGAAATTACTATTGAAATTTCTTTTTATCTGATTTGAACAAATACCAGTAACATCTAGGTGAAATCCAGAAATTACTTTTAAATGATTTTTATTGTGATTATTATGCAATGCTCAGAGTTCATTTCTCCTTTGTGGTTTTTGTTCTAGAGCCTGCTGAATTATGCCATTTTGCAGATATAAAGTCACCTTGTGCAAAAACTAAGCAGTTTTAGAAAAATTCCTGATAGACGAGTTCATTAATTTTTTGCAATGATAAATTTGAATAGCTGAAATTTTATATGCACCTAGTGGTTTTGGCCCTGGAAACAGTGCTAGTTCATAGCTGCCGGTGCTGTGCCAGTAAAAACTCGCCGCTGTGAAAAATTCTTGGTTGCTTTATAAAAATAGAAATTTTCAATAAATTTTCTCACCAGCTTCATTTGAGTGTCAGGGGCATTTCACATGAGTGTATACAAATGATTTTTACGATAATACTAAATCATTTTCACAAAAAAAATCCCTGGACACTTTTTCTCTGGTAACCGAGTAACCCCTTGCACCTAAAAACCGCTTATTGACGGAAAGGCCTTATTTACCAAAATTAAGATTAATTTAGTCTTAATTGCAGTTAATTTAATAGAATTAATGCCGAAATTCGGTCAAATTCGGTAAAAATCGGACAGGAATGAGGCACGATCTCCTATATCGAGGCACGTCTTGGGGTATGGCTCCGTCTCCCGGGTAGGTTTGTCGATTTTCAAAACCTAAGGGGGTTTTGGTTATACCTCCCGGCCATCCATAATTGAGACTTATTTTTTATAAAACGAAATAACATTTAGTAATAAATAAATTAATTTTTTGTCCAATTTTTTAGTTTTGTTTTTATTGAACGCAAAAGTGATTAGAAATGAAATAATATTATAATTATTGGAAAATGGGTTCAATTCCTGAGCGAACAGAACTGTTTGAATATCAGGAGAATGTGTTGATCCAAATCAGCGGTGAATAGAAGTGATTCAAAAGTCTCCACATATTTGAAGACATGGTTGTGGTGCTGATGGACAGGTAGTAGACATTAAGCACAAATCGATTGGTTCGCGTAAGACATACCTCAAAGAAGATCTGTTGGAGTCGTCCTATAGTCCAACGAAACCAATGGTTTTTAAAGCTCTTTCCCTGTGATTCGCACCGTTGGATGTGTTCGGACAACAACATTATAAAGCGCTGGAATATAATCAGAAACAGATTCTTCTGATCCGATTGCGCCGATTCCAAGCGCTCTTCCATTCTTTCGACCATCTCTTCAGTCGGTGCTTCACTTTCTTCTGTCGTATCTCCCGATTCGATCTGAGATTCAAACAAAACATTTGTTTAAAAATTCAAATAAAATAAAAATAAATTGAATGCCTTTTTGAGCCTTTCTTTCGATTCTTCCAATTCTTTTTCAATTGATTCCACATTTCGTATCGATTTCTGTATCGTTTGGTTAAGTATTTCCCAAATATAAGATCTGAACATAAGATACATTTAATTGACAGTCATTTCAAGGATTAATAAGTGTGTCATTCAATGCAATACTTCATGAATTGGTCCGAATTGTCTTTAGAGAAGACCCAATTGGCAACGGATGCGCATTCAATGACTTCAGACTTCAGTAACTTATTTATGAGAATAACCAATAACTGAAACAATTATTAAAATTTTGTTCACAATATATATGACATAAACGACTGATTATTGAAGACCTGCTGATGTTTTCTCCACACTTCGAAGATAGAGCCCAGTATACAGGTCTGGGCCTCTTCTGACGTGTTCAGGGCCTTAAGCGTCGAATGATATCTAATTGAAAGCAGAAAAGATTGGATAAGAAATAGATTTCAAACAATAATTACAACAAATACTTAGCGATTGCAGAGAAACAATGTGTCAGTGATTTTGCCGCCAAATTCAAGAGAACTGTTACGAAGACATTGATCTTCAATGGGTTGTGATTTGGCTCTGAAATAGACAACAGTTTAGAAGAATTTCCAAACACTTTGACAGCACTTCTGATACCGTCGTCTGTTTCCATCAAAGGGTTGGTCAGGTCTTTGATCACATCGAGTGCCTCTTCGGGCGAACACTTTTCCTTGATCTTTGTCAATAATAAGTGTGCGGTCGTAGTGCCGGGCAGAGCACCGGCGCCTTCCTTAGCGTACTTATTCTCGGGAACGATGTCTTCGGGTGCGAACTCTTGGAAGGAATCGGGAATTATTTTGATGACCTGTTCGTGAAACGAGAGGCGCAAACATCGCAACAGAGATTCGCGAATGAATTTGGGCTTCGGGTGCAAAGGATCTAACGATAGGGCAGTACTCCAGTCATCCCAACTCCAACGGAACTGGAAGTTACTCAAGTGATACGCAAACCAAACGGCAAAGCGGTCGACACACATGCAGTTCATTGTGTCCAGCCTTTCGAACAGCAGCTCAACCGCCTGTGCCAACTGTCGGAGCCATACAATGGGACGTAAGAATTGATTGAGAAAAGAGAATACTGGCAACAATGTTGGCAATATTGAGGGTAACTGACCACTTGAGGGAAAGTACTCGGTTGTAGTTTACACAACTCCAAGAGTATAGATCCGTAACATATATCCAAATATTTGTTTTTGGGTAAAGCGAACAGTTCTGAGAACATCACTTCGATTATCATATACTCCAATGGAATCTTATTTTTGTTGGGGAACGTTAGCAAATTGGTAGCACTGGTAGTAAACAATATATAATTTAATCAATAATTAATTTTAATTAAATTCGAAATAAATACCAATTCTTTCGATCGGAAAAGTTCTTCTCAATAATCCAATGCAAGTGCTCTTCAATCAGATATCGTTCGATAGAGTGGGCGCCGGGAAGGACCGGTCCCTCTGGACAGTCGGTGTAATCGAATAGTCTGAATACTACTTTTGGGTAGGGATAGACATAACTGGGCTCATGGGGTGGAGGTTGTATTGGCTGCAGATTGTGCTGAAGTGCTTCACAAAGAGTGGTATCGAATGCCAAATACGGCCGATATATATGCCGTTCAATCCATTTGTCTGAACGCAGTTTCGATATCTGAGCCCAAAAGCAGTCCAAGTATTCCTCCTGTGGGTGCGGGGTATCTGAATACCAGACCCGCAGAGCCGTGTGATGGTGTGTCTTATGGCGCTGTCGGACAGAGAGCTCAATCATTAGAATGTTTGGTCACTTGTAAGCAAGCAATGTATGCCTTATTCAAATAGCTGTCAATAGTGTTGAGCAACTGTTCCAGGTCCTGCTCCTTCTTCTCATAAAGTTCTTTCCCGACCCATGGAAGGGCTGTCAGCACAGAGAATACGAAATAATCGGAACGGGACTGAGGAATGTTGTCTTCCATCGAGACGTCCACCAAATTCTCAAACAAATTCATGAGTGAAGCCGAAGATATGACCCGACAGTTGACCAGATCTCCGAAGAAGCGAACCAACACTCGGGCCGACTCGAACTCCAGTGCTTTCAAGTAGTCTTTGAAGTGTCGGACCAATAGATCGACGATCTGTGGGTTTGAATGCAATTGAAAGCGAAGTCAATGAAAGCAATTGATAACTAAATCAACAAAACTATTGATTACTTCTCCCCCGAAGTTGTAGTTCCGGGCGTTTAAGAGTCCGACGAGAGTTGAATAAATGCAAGTCTTTTCTGGGTATCGGGCGATACTGTGCGGCCATATATGGCATACAATTATCAATATATTTGAATCAATTCATTCATAATTAGAGTCAAATAGCAATTGAATGACAAACCACTCGCAGATAATCGAAATGATCTTCGCCTTAGAAGTACTCAAATCCTCGTCCAATACGCGCGAGAGGTCTTCAATATTGGTCTCAAGCGATGAAGTGCTCTAAACATGTAATCAATGGTTCAGACAATCAATGAGTCAATGGTTGAGACAATCAGACCAACCCTTTCCCCGACTCTAATAATAAGTGATTCCAAACGTAATTCAATTTCTTCGCTGTTTTCCACATCATTTCGGCGCCTCTTTCGAGGCCTGTCCTCGACTGCTGTGGACAGACATGAGATTAGGGTTTGTGTTAAATGTAGTGATAATTAGTATAAACAGTGTTTAGTAATGATTACAGTCTTCGTCCAAATGTCGTCTTCTATTCATTGTTTGGATTCAATTGAATTGAATTTTCAAACAAAACAGAAATACAGAAAACGTGTCGTTATTTCACTTCAATTCAGAGCCGAAACCAATTCAAGCAATCGATTGAGTCTTCGGTTCAATCGATGCAAACAAATATCTAATAATAATATTATTATAATTACTGTTATTATTGATTAAATTAAAAATTTATTAATAAAGAAATGAAAACTGAATTTCAATTCAATTAATTAAATAAAACGATTTCATTAACCGGTTCTCCACTGCTATTGGTTGAGCACTATTTGAGCGCTTCTTTTGAATTATGAAAACTCGTTTGGAATCTGTGCTCAATTGCCAGAACAGCTCATGAATAGCAATCCCACTGCAACTGCCCAATGGTTCTCAAGAAAAACGAGAGAACCTACTGTCCAAAGTCCACTTTGGCCATAGATCACAAATTGCTAAGTTGTGGTCCAAAACCTGCCTGACTGGTTGATTCTCTCGTTTTGAACAAGGATCATTTCAAATCATTCATTTGAAACAGAATTGGCCACTTTACTGTAGATCCTTCCGGACCAAAGATAACTGTGCCACTGATGAAGTAAATCTATGATCATATCATGAGAAAGTACACTAATGTAGCCAAAAAATCACCAAGTTCGAACATTCGGCAGATAATTATTGCATTTTTCATGTACTCAAGGGGGGGGGTAGTTTTCCTGAAAAACAGCTACATCCGGATATGCCCTTCCCCTTCCTCCCCCTCCCCTGGTCACATTTGAAAGTAGCGAATTCAAACATAAGTTTCAAAAGAAGATCACAGACTGATAGACCGTTTTATTCTTAAGACACGACAGCGAATGCGGTCACCATTTCTAAAGAAAGTGGTCATAAAAATACTCAACCATTTTCCGGATTTCACATAGATGTTATTGATACAGTATCAGTGATACTGTACTTGTTCAAATTAGATAAAAATGAAATTTTAATAGTAATTGTGCCAATACATAGCGCACAGTAATAATTGGCATTCAATTCAAATATCTTGTAGTAAAGTATGCCTGGTGCAAATATCAATAACATTGAAGTGAAATCTAGAAAATTGTTCTGAGTATTTGTTATTGAGATTATTCTTCATTGGGCAGAGTTCATTTATGCCTTGTGGTTTTTGCTCTACAGCTTTATTAATTGTGCGATTTTGCAAACATAGTGACCCTGTGCGAAAACGCAGCGGTTTCAGAAAAATTCTTGATAGAGATTCCAGCAAGGATCATTTTGAATTCCTGAAATTTTATATACCCCTAGTGGTTTTAGCCCTAGAGACAGTGATATTTTACTGCATTGAAAAATCGCTTGGTGAAAATTTTTTGTTAGTTGTCTACAAAATTATAAAGGGTCTGGACCATGCCCTATGGCAACTTGCCTCGACCATATCTCCTAAACTAGCAATGATAATTCAAAAATAAT
>JAQIWA010003451.1:0-10461 GCA_034693305.1 Eueremaeus valkanovi | reverse complement strand
ACTGCAGTTTATTCTTATCGCAAACATAGCATCGATTGACTCAAACAAACTATTGATAAAGTATTCAAATATTCCAACGAAAGTGATTTCATATTCTCAATGAAAGTTGAAATTCTGATCCAATTATGGGTTGAATGAATCGAAATAAAAGAAATGAATTAAAAGTTGGGTTAAGTCTACGATAAAGGTTCTCAATATTCCAGTGAATACTTGAAGTTCAAAATAGTATGGAAAATAGAATGAGCAAGGAGCAATGAGAGTTTGAGAGTTTGAACTGTTATTGAAACTGAAAGTCACAGTAAACTGATAAATACAAACTACAGTACTCCTTGCTCCTTGCTCATTCTATTTTGATCTTTATGTTGCCTTGGTCACAATTGATTAGAACTATTAGAATGGAAGAGTACTTCCCTGACAGGCAGTGGCGTCCCTGAACTCATGCTCTAATGACAAGTGTTTGCAAACAAATGTTGTCTACAAACAGACAAACAGACGGACAGAGAGTAAACATGTTTTCTGTTAGCAATTGAATCAAAACTAATAAATAAAATAATAATTGTTTTGAACCAACGATACAATGAAGTCGTCGTACGATCTGCTGAAGACATACAACTCGTGTCCAGTTTGTGATTGGGATCTAATTATAATCTCATCGAGAGATGAGTCGCAGAGAAGAGCTTTTGAACAACAGTTGAATGAAATGAAGCGAAACTCAAGACATATAATGACAGATCAGTTCAAATTCAAAGTCATTTCTGACCAAATGTTTGCCACAAATGAGACCAAAGCTGACTATAAGATGGGATCCGGAGGTTCGACAATACATATATTCAAATACTTGGCCCGGGAGTTGGGAACAGAGTATTTGGCGGTCAATAAAGTTCTTCTGATCCATTCGGGCGGTTATAGCCAACGATTACCTCATTATTCACTTTTGGGAAAACTCTTCTCTAATCTGCCGATTGATCTCAATATAGACCACAAGTATTGGACGGCATTGGATGTAAAGCTGGCACTTCTGGCGCCGTTCGCTCAACACATCTCAAGTGGTGTTTGGATCACAGCCTCAGACGATATCGTTGTCTACTCTTATGCGGAGTCAGACTTTGAGTCTTTGCCGCAATTCAGTGCCGATAGCATTGTATGTCTGGGCCATCCGTCCAGTGCCGCCATATCTGTCAGTCACGGAGTATATGTGTTAGAGAAGAGGGAATTGGATTCAATTGATTGCAGTTCTGTTTCAATACATAATTGTCTGAAAGTATTACAAAAACCGACTTTCGATGAGTTGAATGAATTCAATGCTTTCGTCAGAAGAGATGGTAAAGAGTTTTGCATAACTGACAGCTCTTTCTATTTGGGCGCAGGTATTGTCGAGAAGTTCCTACAATTCCCGATCGAATCAGTGGACACCGAAATCGACTGTTTCGGACACTTTCTCTGCCCTTTAGGCTCAGACCCAATAACCAAAGAACCCGGAAATCGATTCAGTTCTCCGCTCAACCATATACTGATGGGAACCGCATTCAAAGTCCTGTTCTTAAGTCAATCAAAATTCTTTCATTTGGGAACTGTTGGCGAATATATGCATGAATTGACTGATTATAAGAACAAAGAGCTCGCGATTAGTCTTAGTTTTAAATCACCTAAAATTCATAAATCAATAAAAGGAACCGTTTTTTGTTCACTAATTGACCCGAACTCTGAGATCGATAGCAAAAGTGTTATAGAATTCTGTGATTTCTCTGATATAGTGATCGAAACCAATAATAATTTGCTCTATAATTGTGGGTTCGATAAGAGCTCCGATACATCTCTATCAGAGATTAAATTTCCGCCCAATTATTTAATATATTCAGTGCCCGTCACTGCTCATAGATGTATGGGTTGGTGTACTTTCAGCTGTCAGCTGAACAGTCAATTAAAGTCTAGTTTATGGTTCGATCGGGTATTTCCTGTTTGTCAGACAAGCTCTGAGTCTCTCATCTCAACACTGAATCTCATTAAAAGTGATTTCAATCAAAATCTATTCTCCCATTCCGTACGGCTATCTATGTCTGACGTGAAAGACGTCCAGAATATTGATTTGATAATTAATTTTCAAAATAAACTCAAATCTATTTTATAAATAAACTTATATTACTTTTTCACTTCAAATGCTTTATTTTCTGATAAGATTTTATTCATTTATGTTAAATATGAGAACTCATCGGAATATCTGTGAAACAGATATATTGGTATCGATTAATCAAATGATAAGTTTTCAGGTTTTCTATGCATTTATCTCATAATTAATGTCTGATTTGTAAGAAAATACATTCAATTTTTTGCATTATTTTCATTCATTTTCGCCACAAAATTAAAGTGAACTCAGATTCTGATTGCGTGACACAAAGCATCTCATAATAGGAATGGCATTAACAGTTCGACGACAGCTCTATCGCCTACCAGTTCCTCAAGAGGTTCATAGAGTGAAAGACATAATAAGTTTTGATATAAGAGTGGGATTTAATTGCATTTGATCTGAGCTCAAATCATATGTATTTTTACTCGAATTTATGGATCGTTTTGATTAAGATATACAAAAAAATTATATAATTAGTCGTGAATTTCGGCTCATTTTTCTTTAAAGCCATTATTAATTCACTTTAATTACTTCATTATCTCATCAGTAAATCAAAATTCTTTAGCAATTCAGAGATAAATACTTGAATTATCCGTTATTTAAAAATATCATAATTAACTGGTTTAGTTAGTACTCTACGAGTCTTTTATTAGACATTCTTAATGTTCTTCTAACTTGAAATATATCCGAGTCAATCAATTTCTCTTATATATCCGGAATCTCTTTTAAGCCGATTCTAATCTATAAAATAATTTATTTGTTTCGCAAAACATAATAATTTATATTTAATTCAAATATCGTTTTGAAATTCTCAGCCTTTGTTCTGAATTCATCCGACAAATGAATTCTTATGTTTTATAGTCTAATAAATTAAGGGAACTCCCCCCACCCCACCCCCCGGATCATTCAAATAGGGTTTGTCCGCACAATTCTTAGTACTTTAATGGAATATTTAACCCTGCTCTTCTTACAATTACTCACAATTAGCCATTATTTTCAATGTTCTTATTTAATACAAAGGATCTGCAACTTGAAAGTGTCAGGGCTATTTTGATGAATTTCTCAAAACGAGAGGATCTATCTAAAAACATAGCATTTCGCGATTGCCCTAAATTGTCGCTAATTTAGAGGATCTCAAACTCATAGGAAGACACACTTAGTTTCTCATGGCTATATTTTGACTATACCCCAGCACATCCATAATTTTTATTATTAATTTGCTATTAACTCGAAAATATAGACCATTTCCGGACTCTACTGTACGTACTGTCCATAATGGACAGTCCATTGATTTCAATTGTTTGCTGTAATTATAACCAAGAAGACCGAAAAAGTAGCCTTTTTTGATTTTCAACTGTCGGCTGAATAAGACCCAGAAACAAATTCATATTTATCATAATACGTACAATTAATAAGTTTTTCCAAAAGTTGACCCTTACTAACAACTCATCCGGAATATGGCATTGACTGCAATGCTATGGAAAAATGATTAAAACTGAACCTGTACTGTACTGTTTTCTTTTTATAACTAAACGAGTTGAATGTGATATTTGATCACCAAAAAGGCTAACATTGGTTCCATGTGAAAAATGTTATAAAATAAAGAGAATTATCAGGATTCTAGGTATTTTTCAAAAAGGCTACTTAATCGGCTTTCAAGGTCATAATTGTATTCAGTGATTCAACCATTAAAGATCACTGGTGCTCTGCAACAATCTGTACCGACTTCTGGCTAACCCTATAGAATATTACCCACGAAGCTTTCAAGTTGAAAGTTTTGACCCACAATTCATGTGATCCACCTATTTTTAAGCCACTCTAAGCGCGAGACAATAAATACAAATATTATTTTAGCTTTTGATGACAAACAGAAAAAAGAGTAAAATATAATATAAAATACTTTTTAATAATCTGATGCATAAAAAGAGCCATATTTTGTGAACTACTATATCGTTATAAATAAAGGAATGGTTCGGGTATTAGAATACAACTGCAATTGAACATCAATTTTACTAATTCATCAATTGATCCTGCATAAACCACAATTATACTCAATTGTTTCTGTTTATTTGAGAATAGAAGCGAGTATAGTTATGCTCAAAATACAGGCACAATGAACCAGATTAGTTTATAATAATCCTTGAAAGTGATTAATTGATAGACAGAGTACTTCCTAAATATTGAAACCAATAGACAGTAGAGTAGAGTCGACTGAACTATATTTGAAAGTACGACAAAATATGTGACAATTAATAATTATTGGACTGAAGAGACAGTTAGTATAAAAAAGTTTATTTCGTATAAAATCTCATTTCAACGCCCATTACATTTGCCGTCTAATCACAGGTACAGGTGCTCTACGTATTGCAAATTTTTGGCCAATTATTGATGCATTCATTCCTTTAGTTAAGAATTTTTTAGTAAAAACTTTTAATTTTATACTAAATTAATGTCTAATCTATTGTTGAAATTGATTGAAATTAATTACAAAATATTTTATTGAATAGAAATTCATATTTTATAATAAATATTTGATTTGAGATTTGGGTCCACCCGTAGACAGCAGTTGAGAACCTATAGGCCAGTGATGTCATCGACAGCTTTACATCACTGAACATAAAGTTCTCATTCGATAGACATTTAATTTGTAAATATCGCTAATGTATTGTCATTATGGCTATCAGTGCTATCACTGCTAACACTGCTATGTCTGCTATGACTCACAAATAATTTATTAATTATTTACTAAATATTAATATTAGTTATACTTATATTCAATAATATTTTTGTTAATATTTTATTTCGTTTTGTTTTTTAGTCAAAAATAAATATAAAATCAATTTTTGCTACGAATTAAAGGTTAGAATATTTGCCTTATTTTGTGTACACTTTGATTGCGTACACATATTGTCCGCACAGTTACTATTGAATTGTATTTTCATTCAATCGTTTGATTCTTATCTCAATTTCAGATCCATTTGTATTGAATTGAAATATAAATAGACTTTGAATACGATATGAGTTATCGCGGCTACCAATCGACTAATGGCGGCGACGAACGCAATGAATGGTCACGTCTTTCGCAGGTCGTGGCCACCAATGTCCAGAAGATATCACAAAATGGTCTGCATTTCTATCCAATCTATTCTTAATTATCGTTTGATTCGATTGATTGCAAACCAATTGATTGATTGAGTGATTGATTTGTCAAACAGTGAATCAAATGCAGCGAATGGTCAACCAATTGGGAACATCTCAGGACTCGGAGAATCTTAGATCACAATTGTGAGCACAGAGTGTCAGACATTGTCCAAACATCTCATTTAAGACAATATTTGAATTCAATAATTATTGTTTGAATTAATGAATATTTTAATGATTTCTTAAACATATGTTTGTTTCCAATACTTAAACAAAGATTAAAACAATACAATAATAATCCCTTATTTAGACATGAGGTCCAGCACTACACAAACCAATTGGCCAGAGATACGAACAATAATCTCAAAGAATTGGCTCAATTGCCTCAATCCAACAATGTTTCCGAACAGGTATGCAATGAATGTCTGATTAGCTTTTGATTCATTGAATAATAATTTATTTGTAATTATACTGAAAACCAGAAACAGAGACGAATGCTTAGGGAGAGACTGACCAATGATTTCTCAGAAGCGCTGAAGAATTTTCAAGTGATTCAAAGAACAGCCGCTCAGAAGGAGAAGGAGAGTGTTCTGAGAGCGCGCGCCAACTCTGGCCTCAATTCGGTTTGCACTCAATTATTGTTGAAATCATAGGTTTTGTCTCAATCGGTGACTCTCTTACAGAATAACGTTTGGGACGAACCGTCGTCGAGAGGACCGTCCAATTTGATTGATTTGCAAAGGTTTGGATCGAAGAGAGAATATAATAAGGATTTGTTTGAATTTAATTGATATTAATTTTATTCTGTATTCAGTCCTCAATCGCAAACTCAGGCAACGATTCAGATCGAAGAGGAGTGCGATTTGGATGCGTTGCGCGACAGAGAACAGGCTATCCGTAAGATCGAGTCAGACATCGTCGAAGTGAACCAGATATTCAAGGACTTGGCGACAATGGTTCACGAACAGGGAGAGGTGATCGACAGCATTGAGGCCAATGTCGAGACCGCTTCCATTCAGGTGCACGAGGGAACGGCACAGCTGACCAAAGCCAGAGATTATCAGGTCTGACACCCATTACTATACTATTTGTTCGTCTTATCTGTTTTCGACCGAAACTAAAAGTTTGAGTTTTTATTTGATTATTATTTTCTTTAATTTTGATAATATTTTTCTTTTGTTTCTCTAAATAATCTTTAGAGTCGAGCGCGACGTAAAAAGTTTCTAATTATTATAATACTTGTAATAATCCTCGCAATCATTATTACGGTTGTTGTCATTGAAAGCAAATAAAGCCGTTTTTGCCGACGAGTTATTGCATGCAATCAATCAATTAATAGACTATTATTTAATATATTATTTGAAAAGTTATTCACAATTATTACAAATATAAAGGATTTTAAATATTTTTTTGCAAATTTGGGTAAAAATTCTTTTTTTATCAGTTTTTTTGATCGAATAATAATAAACATTATTTTGTTTTTTTTTGTCTCTATTTTTAGTCGAAAGCGCGTCGAAAGACATGTCTGTTGAGCACTATATTCGCTTCAGTGGTTCTCTTAATACTATTGATTCTATGGTTCTCTCAATAATAACCAAAACATTCCTCTCTTCTCACAGATGTCTAACAAAATAACGGAAACAAAAGTTATTTTAAATAATTGGTTACAAAAGTTATTTTATTAATCAATGACTTGAAAATTATTTAGCACTGAATGTCAACATTTTTATTAGTTATTAATATTTATGTTTTTCTCCTTTTTTTCGTTTTTTGTTGAAAACTCTTTTGAAGACAACTAAAAAATATTGTAAAATAAGATTAATTACTCATTAAATACTGTAATAATTGTATATTTAGCTATAAATCTGAGAAAAGTTGTTTAATTAATCTATTTGTTAGTGAATTGTATTTTTAGTTAATTTAAAACAAATTTTTTTTAGATTAATATTCCATTTAATTGTTTTTCTAATTCTTTGAAAATTTAATTTTTTTTTCTCTTTGTATTAAAAATGTTTAGAAATTATTAAAAGAGTTATAAAATGAAGAAATTATACCTTCTATTCATGTTTTATGTATTGATTTCTTTTAATTTTAAATTATTTATTAAAACCTTTTTTGAAAAATCTGTTTTAAAAATCTTTAATTGATTGCGAAAATCAACCAAAAGTGTGCGGGTATTGGGTTTGGCTGTGAATCAAAATTATTCTATTTATGCCTAATATGACAGAGCAGTACGTAATTCAAAGCAAGGAATTACCAAATATGGGCTAATCATAGCATCGATTAATTACTCTCTAAGTCCGGTTACCGTCCGGTCTGGCCATCCCTGACATCATGTCTGCAGTCATCGGGAAAAACATAACAATATTAGCGAATGAGGAAGGGCAGTTTTATTGTTATTTGTGCTGTACTTTCGAAAATGTTCTGTTCTTATGAGCATTTTGCTCAACAATTCCGTATTGAGCCTGGCTCAGTTCCAAACGATAAGAATAAAACATTGTTAACTCTAACATTGCCAGACACTTTAATTATTACTATTTATAACTTATAACCTAGTTCAAAAATATAATTTAAATTGCAGTAGTTGATATTTAGTATTGGTTTAATTAATAAGAAAGACCAGGATGATTATATTCTGAATCAATGTTTGTTTATTCTATTCTTTATTTTTCGATAGTATTTAATAACAAAATTTAAATAATTTTTATTAACAGTAAATCAAAATCAAAACTATTATTACAGTAATTATAATAAAAACAATTAATTAATGACTAATAGTTATGAATTCATAACAGATATGATTAAAAGATAGAAAATTCTAATATTATTTCGAATTAATGCCCAAATTATTAAAATTACTCTATTTTTCTCATATTTATGTCGAAAATTGTTTTTTATATAAGAATTCATTAAACGCTTAAAATGTGTTTCAATTGAATTAAATTATATAATAATTCGATTCTTTGGTTCAAATTATTTCGTTTGAAATGTTTTTTATATAATTTTTAACAAAATATCAAAATCTATTCAAAAAATTATTGAACACTCAGTTTTGAATTAAACCCTTTCCTCCCAAAGCTTATTATCTTCTATACCGTTGCGGTCTTCAGAAGATTTAATTATTTTCTGTGGATATAAATCGTTTGAATTGATTTCGTTCATCGGATCCATGTTTTGAGAGATAATTTTTCCGTAGGTTTGCATCAGATGTAAGGCTTCGTCGCTATCGTAAGCCATATTAAGACCGATTCCCTTCAGCTTATCGTTGTATGTGTTGTCGAACTGTTTGCTCTGTTGGGCAGTGAAGTGGTTCTTCCAGTCCCCGATCACTCCTTTGCGCATAAACTTGGTCTGACTCATGTCGAACAGGTCTTTGATCGGCAGGTTCTCCCGATTGACCATATTATTGGTCTTCATCTCATCGAACGAACAGTGTTTTGCTATTCTTTGAATCACTTCTTCGGATAGATTGCGTCCAACAAAGTCTGACATTATTTTAATCATTTTCGGTAAGTCCTGGAATCCAAACAAATTATAGCAATTATGCGATTAATTAATTCACTCTATTGTATAGAATTTCAGATAAAACTAAGTATTTCACAGAATATTCTTTGACAATTTTCCTTATATTTAGAATTAAACTGACCAGGGTGGCTTAATATGACACAAATGTTCTTATTACCAAATTCTAATAATTAGTGTAGTTGTATAAGACCCTGCTCACTTGGATTCCTAAAAATCAATTCAGTATTATTGACTTCAGAAGAAATATTGATAATTATAATACTGTAGACATGAATAGAGTATAGTTTAGTATTGATGTTATGCCAGAATAATAGTCGTATAAATTGAGTCCAACCCAGATATCATAGAGAGCCTACGAGTTAGTTCGTAAGAAAGCTTTTTGATTTCATAAAAAGGTACTTTCATATTAATTAGTGAAAAAAATTTTCAACTTATTTGAATTTTTCATTCATAGCTCACGTATTAATTTCATTTGATTTCCAAATGAACAGGTGAAAATAATAATATACAATTGAGTATTGAGTGTGAAAGCACTTATTTATGAAAGCAAAAAACGCATACAAACGACAAGACCCAGAATACACAAAATAATATTCATTGATATATGAAAAAAATATTTCAATTTATAAATTATAATTAAAATCTATTGAAAGGTAGTATTGAATACAAAATAATATGGAAAACAAGAATTCATGACTTGAATCAGTATTCACACGAAAAATGATGAATCAGTTAAAGTGTTGAACAGATATTATACACCAAAAGATTGAGTTCTTAAACATCAGTAGAATTAAGAAATATTGCAGTTATTTATTTGCTAGTCATCTATGCTTTTCTGATTTGCTTAATGGACAAAAAAATCAGCAGTATACTTTAAACAAGTCTGATACAGAATTACGTTAACTCCGCTTTATAGAGTTTTACGAATTTTTAGCTAACAAGGATAGTTTGAACATGGTTGAGAAAAATAACGCTAGAGTGTAGAAAATTTTTTTAGCCTCTCTTAGCCCAGCCCTTCTCAGTTATTTTCTAGCCATTCTCAGTCTAGTTTCAGCAACAGCAGCAGTTTGGTTTACTAACCAAAACTATATACTCCTCTTTTTTCAAACCGAAGTTAAAAAGTTTCTAAAAATCATCCTGTTGTCCTACAAAAATGAAATACAAAGGTGCGATCCCTACCAGAGATAGGCAATGGGTCTGACGACAGGGAAGGGGGTAAGCCAAAAATTTTTGCCAAAAAGGGTGCAATGAATCACTTTTTTCGCCCAAAAGTGCCCACATTTTCGTTTTTTCCTTCAAATCATCGAAAAACAGGGGGTATGCCTCAGCCAAAATCACAGCGGGTATACCCTCTATACCCCCATTGCCTATGACTAAATGCCTACATGGGTGCAAAATTATAAAAACTACGGAATAATAATAAAAGAAGGAATGACTTCATAAACCTTCAGAGACGGTGACAAATACTGTATGAAGTGTTCAGATCTTTAACCCATTTATATCATTATTAATATTATATTACTTTTGATTAATGTGTATTTCAGGAGGTTTTCCTCTGGTTATATCTGACCTCTAATAACTGCTCGGGTATGACTCATTGGGTAATTTTATCCTTGTATGCATTGAAAAATGTTTTCGAATTATTATAATCCAAATAAAGTAAAAATATA
>JAQIWA010003450.1:0-10462 GCA_034693305.1 Eueremaeus valkanovi | reverse complement strand
AGAATGACACTGATTAGTGAATTCACTTCCTCTACACGTGTTCTCAACTCCAGTACTGATTCGCAAAGCGTTTGAATATTTATTTTCTGCAGTTTTAGGTCTTCTGTTTAAACTGTAAATTGAAAACAAATTAAAGAAAAAAATTGATGCTTGATGATAAGTTTGTTTATTGTAAAGCCTAGTTTATATTTCTATCCATTAAATTTTTATAACAGTACCTCCTCTCTACCTATACATCATGGTAAAAGCACTGCTTGTAATTCTAGAGGCTCTGCAGTGTCTCACGAAAGTAAGGGTTGATGCTCGAAAATATCATGTTATATTTTCTATATCACATAGAGGAGGGAGTTGAGGCACAATTTTTAATCAACACTTTTTTATAGAAATGTTATTTTATTTGAGTTCTTAAAATATTTATTGAACATTAAAATATTAGTGCTAGAACATGTAGAACAATATACCTTTCTCAGGTAAAATTAGTTGAATTCACTCTTGTTAACTGTAATATAAATTCAAAATAAAAGTAATATGATTCCACAAAAAATATGTAACAATTACTGGGGTGATTTCATCGGTGAAATTTATTTTTTATATTTAAGCTGGCACATTCTAGAAATATTATTAAAACAAAGATAAAATTAAAAACGTTTTTTTATTCCAATACATCACTAGAAATTCCTAAAACTATCGATATTCATGAACAGAGATGTAATGAAAAGTTCACGAAACAAGTGATGTCTTTGTCTGTATATACGGCTCGCAAACAGATTACCGATGTTTGTAATAAAAGTATAAAGGGATCAATTGATGGCTCCATTTCCATGTGCTTAAAAAGATCAAAAGTTCAAGAAATGTATAAGCATGTACAGTATGCGAAGAAAGTGTATGTTTGAAATCGAGTCATGAGGGGATTGTTACCTGCCATGTGAAACATCAGGCTCGAAACATTGTCTTTACCGATACCGCAAAGTAAATATACGGTCTATAATAACAAGGTATTATTAGCATTCCACAAAAGGGGAATTAGAGGACGAAAATTTAAAAATGTTTCATATTTTGCTAGGTTAAAATTACTAACATGTATTTTCACGAACTGTAATTTAAATCTAAAATAAAGATTAAATAATTCTACAAAAAATGAGTAGAACATTTGGCTCATCAGCGCAATCCAGTTTATTTTAGTATTTGAACTCAAATATTTTAAATTAATAAATTAACCAAGATAATACAAGAAGACTCGAATAATTTTAAATTTGTTATTATTCATTCAAGTACATACCAAGAAAATAACATTCGGTAAAAATTGAAGCAAACTTACAGACGCGGGACTATGATGTGTGTCCTCATGTTTGCTGGCTTTCTCGTTGTCATTTTAACAATAATCAATAAATCTATTTAAACTGTAAATTATTTTAAAAAGAATAATAAAATAATTCTACGTTAAATAAGAGAAATTTGTGAAAAGTCTGCTACAAAGTCAATATATTTTAAAATTTTACCTCGATCATTTTAAATATACTATATATACCAAGATTATAGAAAGAAAATTTGTTTGTTCTAGCAAAACAAACATTTTTATATCTGATTTTTTATCCTGAGTATTCTTCAAACTGTTATATCATATTTTAAAAATAAATTTACTAAAATAATTCGGCCACTTTTCTCATATGGATAAAACTTTACCCTGGTAGAGTTTGAAATATCTGTAACTTTTCAAAATAATAAAAGATTTGTAAAAAAAATTAATTGAAATACTTGGATCTCGTAGAGTACACAGTTTATTTTATCAGGATTAATATTTTAAAATACTATTTGAACCAAGATTGTACCAATATTTTACAGGTGTTACAAGGGTGTACGACTTTCAGCAGTTGAGCTGGAGTTCAACACATTGATCCAAAGTGAACAAGACTTGATGGTTGTGAGTGTCCGTCACCTATCCTGTAATATCTCAGGCTTGTAGTATTACCTCACACGACACCGCAAGGTAAAAAATTCCAGAGGCAGGCTGTGATGTCTAAAAAGTGGTTGGTGTAAAAAATGTACTATGGCATGGTAATATAGAAACGATTTTTTTGCCACGTCGTTCGTCTCCACCTCTTGCCAAAACATCGCTACTGGCCACACAACCCTTCTCCCAATGTGATCCATCCCAACTGTCCCCTCTGGTACCATCTAATATTAGGCTTGCGATACCTCAAGGTGCCACCTTGATTCTCAAGGAATAAGGGTTCTACTCAAGGCGAAATGGTAGGGTATGCCCTTGAATAACAAACCTTAACGGGAAAATTATTTCAAAATTTTTGGGAATAAAACAGTATTTGACGTAAAAAAGCAAAATTTTATGATACTGTCCATCCAATTGTACACAAAATATTCTCGAATTCACACAATATCTATAAATTTATTGATTTAATGTTAATATTGAATTAAAATTCAGTCGTTGAATAAAAATATGAGTTTTCCAAATACGCAAAGGTTGGGCAATTCCTTGAGCAACAAACCTCAAGGTGAAATTAATATGGATATAAAAGTAATTTATTAGAGCTGTAAAATATTTAATATTCATCAATACTTATCAAGCATGAATAAATAGCAAATATTTCTCCTGTATTATATTTTTAATATGCCCAAAAATAACAAAACTCGTGCCGAAAACTCCATTAAAAAAATCACGTTGAATTTTTTGATACAAATCAAAGTACAGTGTTTTTCAGATTAACCGCAACAAATGATTCTATTACTATATAAAAACTACAGGGGGTACAATATTGAAGCTGGTTTTATTTGAAAGAGGGATAGTTAGGGTTTAATATAAAATAGCTATGAAAAATATCCTTGCACAATTCAAGGCGATGGATTCGAAAAAGCTGAAATATCCTATTTCACAATTGATTAACATTAGAAAATTCATTGATTTTTCATTAAAATACAAATTTTATTTAATAAAGATTATAAGAAAAAACAAACAAGATTGAAAAAGTATTCAATGATAGAATATATATATTATGAAATTAGATTTTCAAAATGACCCCCCTCAATAGCTATAACATGACGTAACCTGGTAACAAAATTTTTTGTTACTCTTATTCTCATGTCTTCAGTAACGTTTTCAATCACATTTTTGATGTTAGTTTTCAATTGATCAAGTGTTTCCGGTCTATTAAAATAGACCTTGTCCTTTGTGTATCCCCATAAAAATGAATCGCAAATATTCAAATCTGGTGAATAGGGAGGCCATTCAATTCCACCCCCTGTATAATCATTTGATTCCAATGCCATTATTCGGTGATCAAAATGTTCAAAGAGCAAATCAAAAATTTCCTGAGTTCTGTGTGGACGAGCCCCGTCTTGTTGAAACCAATAATCCTTGACACAATTCATACCATGAACAAATGGAATGAATTGTTCCTCCAAAATGTTTTTGTAACTGCCCCCTGTAATACTGTTACCAAAAATTATCGGGCCAACTATTCCAATAGAACTCATAGCACACCAGACAGTAACTTTTTTAGGGTGGAGGGGCTTTGCTATGGCAATATGCGGGTTTTCGGTGCCCCAGTGTCTATAATTTTGTTTATTGACATAGCCATCCAGATAAAAGTGAGCTTCATCACTAAATCAAATTTTATTTGGGTCAATTTCCCCATTTTCGATTTTTCCCAAAATTTCATTTGCGAATTCAAATCTCCGGGTCATATCGTAAGGCTTAAGTGGCTGATGAACTTGAATTTTATACGGGAACATTTTTAGCTCATTTCTGAGCACCCTGTCTACAGTTGTCGCACTTACTCCCAAAACTTGTCCAGCCTTTGGTACAGAAGATCTTGGATATTCTGTGAAATATTCTTTTGTTTTTTCTATTAGAGCTGGGGTAGTGACTGTCCTTGATCTTCCTGGCTTTTCTTCATCTGCGACACTGCCTGTTCTCTCGAATTTTTCAATTAATCTGTTTTTTATTGTGATTTTTTCAATTAATCGTTATAAAAAAAATGAGCTAGTTATTTTACCTCTTAATTGTGCTTCTTGCAATATCATTATTGCGTCCATATTTAGTTTTGAATGATCTTGCTGTTTGAGCAAAGGATCCTCCATTTGAATAATAAAATTGAACTATGGCTATTCGTTCTTCATATAAATAAATAAAACCATCTTCAATATTGTAACCCCTGTAGTTTTCATATAGTAATAGAATCATTTGTTGCGGTTAATCTGAAAAACACTGTATATCTGTTGGTAGCTAACATGAAAATTGAGGTGAAAATCAGAATAATTTGCATTTAAATCGATTTTAATTTTTGCATTAAAATTACCTGATACTTAATGAATTTTTCAACGCTAAGTATTAGTATAAAAATTTAACTTTGAAAAAAAATTTCTCAAGGAAAACTCAAGGAATTCATGGAAAAATTTGAAAAATATCAAGGGTTGGGGATTTGGAATATGGCCTAATTGTTACATCAATGTTGATAAACATTCCTGAAAGAGTACTTCACAACTAAACTCATCTACGCTGCTATATCGGATTATCTAACTAGATTATAAACTAGTCTACTATTGATTATATACAGTATTTATATTAATTTGAACTGGTCAATTTTTATGAGCATAAGCTTATGAGTCATATTCACGTTTTGATAAGTGTTGTGTGTCACATATGAACTGTGCACTGGTGCTTTTGCATTGATATATTTCTGAACTACACTTTTTGTGGATTTATTTCTTTTGTTTAATTAATTAAATTAGATTTGAATTATCGCGAAAACAAACAAAAGTTTTTATCGGACTTTATCACTGAATTGCTTCACCAGGGTCATATCAATACTGTAACAGCATTTCAGACCATAACCATACTACTACTGGTATAAGCTTTGAGTTTAAAAAACAATAAATTGAAATTGAAATCGCATTTTGTGAGCGAAGAGAAACTAATTTTATTTTATAATTCTTTGTTATATTTTATTCATAAGAAGCTTAAGAACCAATTTTATGCTATAAAGTACTCTATATTCCGGTATAGACTTGTATTAATTATTCATAAGAAACCGATAAAAAAATACTTATATAAGATATTCAGATAATTTATCAAATATTCATACATTTCATATAATTTCATTATTAGTACAATATTTTTACAGACAATAGAGCAGAGAATTTGCGTTAAACGCTTAGAAGACGTTTAAAATTCTTTAAACACTTATTAACGATCAATAAAGAGATGCATTTCTGCTGAAAGTCAATTTTGAAGATAAATATGATAGATCAGATCCTATCATATCTTATCATATCATAGCATATCTTATCATATGAGTCTCAGTTTTTATCGATTATGAAAAGGAAGAAGGTGGTTCTATAAAAGCTAATTATTATAATAAGAATCAATTTTTAATTTTAAATATCAATAATCACATCCAATCGGGTCTGTAGTCTGGAAAGAGAGCCGCAAATCAATATTAAATTATTCATTTGGTTGTCGTATAAAAGACAATGACTACTGAATTAGAGCATAGTTGCCAACAGACTGGATGTGCCGTTCGTGATGTGCACATCAGAACAGAACAGACCCAACAGAGAGACAGAGAGAGGAGAAGAGAGATATTGATTGAATTATAAGTTATGACAGTAATTGCAGAACACATTAATAATAGAAAGCTTGTGATAACTCATTTTGTTATCAACATTCATATTATCTCTATATATGGTTACATGCCTTTAGACAATGACAATGGCCTGCATTGCACTCCTATTATAATTAAACTTACATTGTATTCACCATTCGTTGCAACCTTTGATTATAGCATTCAATACAATACATGTTTAATAGAGTGTTATTTCAGAACTACAACAACCATTAGAACCACCGAAAAAATGAGCCGAAAATTTAAAGGTTATTCTTCTGTTTTCGGTGGCTTTCTGATTCATTTAACCCTGGGCACATTCTACACACTGTCCAACATGGACACATATATAACTTCATACTTAAGGAAGCACGGTGATCCAGATTTGACTTATAGCAGTGCCATTTGGATTAATACGAGCTTTATTGCAGGAATGGGTAAATACAATACAAGCACTCAATTATAAACTTAATTAAATCCTATATTTCTATAGTATTAATACTACTGTACAGTACTCTCAATACTACTGTATTGTCTGCATTACTATTAACATTTATATTTACGACTCGTCTATAATAAAGTAATAAAATAATGCGAAATAACGTTATGTTTTGTGTTTAATATAAGAATATTTGAGTGAATGAACATTTAAACAAATATATTATGATTTATAGTCTTATCGTAATTCATAGGTATTATAATGTTTTTCGCCGGAATACTAGACAGAAAAGTTGGCACATCTGTAACCTGTGCAATTGGTTGTGCTATTTTCACGTAACTGTTCAGACATTTATTATTTCTATTTATTTATCAAATATAAAAAATAATCTTTGTTTCACTTTTGCTGTCATTTTTCTCAATTTCTTGCTCCAGAGCGTCGACTGCGTTAACATATTTCAGTGTTAAGTCGAGCTTCTTATTAGTTGTTATCACTTATGGTTTGATGGCTGCTATCGGCTCTGGTATGGCTTATACCGCACCGTTAGTTAATAGTATGAAAGTAAATGTCACATCATTTATATGCAATAGTTTTACACTACTATACAATACAATACAATACAGTCTAATAAAGCAGAGTATTATATCAAAGCTAATAAAATCAATTTATGCCACACAACCCATATATGACTAATGATTGGCAATGAGGCTATTCATTGAGTATTCATTGAAATGCTGTGAACAGCACAATTGGCTACCCGTCCTAATCAGAAAGTTTTAATTTGAAATATTTCTGAAGATTTATTACAATATTTATAATAATAATGATATTTTAAAAAATAGATTGCATCTTGGCTCATTTTGTCTAATGAATAAAGTAATAAAATAAATGAAACTAACGTAGATAGTTTGCTAAAATTAATTGTACTCCGTCTTGAATCTCATGATTCAATTAGCTCAAAGATATATTAATTCAGAAGAAATGAGAAAACAATAAGAAGTTTGCCTTAAATTATAAACGAATGCAAATTTCTGAAGGATTTTCAAAACAAAACAAATCTTAGAATAAAGAATAGAATTTTAAATCATTATAAGAATATTCTGGAATAGAGTCTGTAAGCAGTACTCGATATGCTATAAGTGCCTCCAATTGCCTGAATGTTAATATAAACAACAATAAGGAAAGTGCAGACAAACAAAAGTGAGAGAATGTTATTTTTAAAAGTGTATGCCATTAGAGAATTGCATTTTCAAAACAAATCAGACAATAAGCAAAACCAATATATCATAATAGAGAGCGAATTGAATGAAAGATAAGCAAACGATTAGCGCTAATAAATTATTGTCTAAGAGTTAGGACGCGTTGAAAGTAACGCAAGACATAAGTAATACAATTTTTATACACAAACAAAACGTCCAATTATTATGAAAAATGGTATTGCATTGCATTGCATAAACTTTATTACGGCTGCGATTCTGCTGTCAGTTATATACGAATATTCTCTAAAATTGAATATTTCTCGTCTAAAGTGGTTTCCAAACAACAAAGGAATCGTTACTGGCATTACAGTCGGCGGCTTTGGTCTCGGAGCTCTCATTTTCGATCAGGTTCAGACACTCTATTTGAACCCAGACGATTACTCGCCTAAAGATGATAAATCCATGTAATCTTCCTTATAATCAATTGCATAATATGTTTGCCTCAATATATTTATATAATTCAATTTCTTCATTACAAACCTTACAGTTATTTTCTCAAAGACTCTATTTTGAGGAAAGTTCCGCAAATGTTCCTAATTCTCAGTTTGATTTATGGCATAATCCAATTGATTGGCATTGCCTTTGTTTTCGATGCCGACAAACACTTATCGGTATAAAAAAGTTTAATAAAATTTATAAAAATTTGAATTTTTTATTCAAATTTTTATTTGTTTTAGAGATATAATTCACACGAAATAATGGAGAGTATTATCGAGGAATCTCACAGACATTCGGATATAACGCCTAAAAATGCTCTAAAGTTTTCAAATTTCTATATTCTGTGGATAATGTTTGCGTTGGGAAATCAAACCATACAATTCATTAACACTTTATACAAAGTATTAATTTGTTAAATAACTACTAAATACTTAAAATTAATTTATTTAAAGCCTTTCGGTATAGATTTGAAATATGATGACCACTACTTAGCATTGGTCGGCTCAATATCATCAATATTTAATGCCAGCGGAAGGATATTTTGGGGCAAATTAATGGATAAATACAATTTCAAAGTGAGCTCTACCGCAGCAAAAGTATTGCTACTCTAATCGATTAAATTATTTTTTATTTTGTCTATCCGTCAGAACTGTATTATTATCTTATTTGGAATGTTATCGGTATTAATGTTCACTCTAATAATGGCAGTCAAATTAGGAAGAGTCTTTTTTGCCGTTTGGGTTTCATTCATATTCTTTTCATTTTCCGGCATATTTTCACTGTTTCCTGCAGTTGTGGCCCACCATTACGGCCCGACACACGCCAACACAATCTATGGAATGCTCTTTACGGCACCAGTATGTTTGCCGGGTGCTATCTATGCTTTTTATAATTTATGGAAATTGACTTTATCTGATGCACTCCTTTGTATATTTTTAAGGCTGTGACTGGAGTATTGGGGGCAGTTATTCTGGAAGTGGTCATAAATAATCTAGGATGGTTTTCTTCCTTTTCTATTGTCGGAGCCATGTCTATAATGGGTATGCGATTCACAATTTTATAACTTTTTATGTTTGAAGTTCTTTATATTCTATAAGACTATTAAAAAATGTATTTGAATTGAAGCCAAACTAATTCAGAAACAAATACAGAATAATATTACTGAAGAAAATATAAAATAAATAAATAAATAACAGTTTATTCAATATTTCATTCGCAAACCTTTTGGGTGAAAATTATGGTCATATTTAAAATGTTGTTTACGAGCACTTAATGAGTGATTTCCATTAAGTTGACCCGTATCTATTTAAATGCTTTGCCTCAGAATTACATATTCCATAGCACTATTTGCCAGAACATTAATAAATATCATTTGTGCAGGACATTTATGTTTTCAGACTTTGGTGATAGATGTGTGTGTGCTCTAGTATCCTAGTTCTTTGAAAAATTTATTTTCAGCGTTAACATGCTTGGTGCAAATATCAAAATCAGGAGAACTTGATGTACCAAAATCTCCCAAAATGTACAGAACTTTCAACAATATATTCATAATTATATACAATTAAAATGTTATTTATTTTGCATTTTTATATTATTCGCACACTTTTTCAATGATATAATCCTTATTAAATTATGACCTACACCCATTTTAGAATTTGATCAAGTATTTACATTTGGAGGCAAATCATAGGGTAAGGGTTGATGGTATGGACACAAAGTGATAGAATTTCATAAATATTTTTCAGGAGTTTTTATCGAAATATTTTGTAGAAAAAAGAGATTTTAATGAATCAAAGAACAATTAGCTGGCTCATTAAACTTGTTGGTTCTGAAGTGTGAAATAGTTCCTGGGCACTCTTTATTGACTCATCTTCATGCCTATAGTCGACATAAATATATCATTCAATTTGTTATTTAAATAAAATCTAATAATAATTGTATAATTGTGTTGATAGGAATGGCGATCGCAATGTATTTCTATCGGTGAACGTAAAGCTTCAATAGATCTTCATATCTAACAAATTGTTTGTAACGACTGTATAATTAAGTATAAATAGGATATTAACAAAATCACCCACATATACAATCACCCTTATATGCAATCAATTCTATTTATTTAAGATAAAACTTTCATTGTTTTACGTTTTATGTATTATTTATCAATAATTGTATTCTTAATAAAATTTTTATTTAAATAATTTCATAAATAAATAATTTTTGAATTCTTTTCTCAAAATTTCCTATAATTTAATAGATTCTCATTTTTGACATTTATTTCGGCATAAATTCAATTTCAAAGTAGGCCTACCTTTAGTGTACAGGTGCAGACAAGGTATGTTAAGCTTAATAGAAACAAAACAGGGTTAATTGCAAGGTGAGAAATGATCATACACTGAAAAGTACGAGTTCTTAAGATAGGACAGAAAGTGAGACAAAACTCATTTTACAAGTATTACGAATCCGACCCTTTCTATTGTACTGTAGTAGTGAAATGACACAGAACTAACTGCTCGATTGGAATGCCTTTCTCTGTTCTACACTACAGCAGTAACTGTACACTGTTGTATACTGTATGTCTGTCTAGATTGCAACCTGTACATTTCAATATTAACAGTGAAATATAAAATTTTGAAACTCTCAGTCCCTGCTACACATATTTCACGTCGAGCCCCAATCACTGGATAATCCCAAACCTAAAGTTCATTACG
>JAQIWA010003449.1:0-10463 GCA_034693305.1 Eueremaeus valkanovi | reverse complement strand
TAGACAATGGTTCTGGGCACAGGGGGGGGGGGGGAGAGCAAAAAAATATTCTTATTAGGTCGCAAATAAGTAGAGGAGATTTTCAATGCGTTTTAACCCTATAATAGTTTGATAAAAAAGAATTGTGGGTAAAATTCGGCTGTTTTTAGTGCACAATTTCCTTGATATTTTCCTGATTTTGACGAGGGCACCTCCTATTCAAGTATCACACAATAAGTTATCTAGGATTGTACTGAACCGACACGCGTTATAAATGATATGAACATTATGTTAGGGATACAGAACAAGATTGAGGCTCAGGCTGCCTGAGTCAGGCAGAGATCTAATGTTTAAAGTTTAAAAAAACGTTGTCGAAACCTATGGGTCAGCTGTTTGTGTGCCAGGTCTGATTTTGTCTGATAAAAATCATAGGCTGTCCAGTCAACAGATCTGTTACTCAAACAGCTGTCGCAGAGGTCCTGACAAAGTATAAACATTATATCTCTGGCCTCAGGTTAAACAGTAAAACAGTCACATAATATTTTGCTCCAGTGCATTTTTAAGTTTAACAGAATACGAGAACAGTATCTCGTTTATTACAAAACTTACAAGTTAGCAAGGTGAAAATATTGAAGATAAAGTTAATGTGACCCAGTCTTAAATGTAAGGAATGAATAGTTCTGGAACTAATTGGCAGAACTATTGATAATTTATAATAAAATTTGAAGGATTTATGGTTCTTGCCTATTGTCGTGAATTAGGCAAGGTTAAATGTGTTGCCCAGGAATGTGGTCAACAATGAGAAGAAAGGAAATGAATGAAAGGATTGAATGAATTAAACAAAAACTTAAATTTAAAAGAAATTTATTGTTTAAAAATAAGGTTAAAAATGTTGAGAAATTGTTTTCAAGTGTTCAGTAAGAGAGAGACAAACACAGACTAAGAGAACAAAGGAGGCAATGCCTCTTATATAGGCAATGGCTGCTTGCGTTGGTGACCTCTAGGGGTCACAAATTACAGAATAATAACAATAAAAAAATTATTAATTGTTTTATAGAATAAATATATTAAAAATAAAACTATATATCAATACGAGTGATGACTATTGACTGCAAATATAGGAATATATGGATAGAAATACTAAAGTATTCTCATTTCAGAATAGATTAATAAAAACCAAAAGTTAAGGAAAAACAGAATTTATTGAAAACATAAGTAAATCATATGATTCAGAGAATCAGCGAAAGAAGTATTTATTGAAAATCAAAACTAAAAGAATTAGAGAACAAATAAATGCATTATTCGGTCGATTTCGGATCGAATCGGAACTGACTCTGAGTTCGAAACCATTATTTCGGATAAGACTTAATAAAGTTAATCAAACCATTGGTAGAGCTGTCATGACTGCTGACGGCTTCGGCAGTCTTCAGCTCAGGCTCGATGGCTTTGGCCAACTCCTTGCCCAACTCAACGCCCCACTGATCGTAAGAGTTTATGTCCCAAATGACTCCCTGAACAAAGATCTTGTGCTCATAGCAGGCGATCAGAGCACCCAAACTGAAAGGTGTGATGGCGTCCAACACAATCGAATTGGTGGGTCGGTTACCCTCAAACACTTTGTGCGGCAGTATTCGCGCCGTCTCTTCCGCACTCTTTCCCTGTTTCTTGAGCTCCGCCTCTGCCTGTGCTCTGCTCTTGCCTTTCATTAGAGCTTCCGTTTGGGCCAAGAAGTTGGCCAAAAGGATCTGATGGTGTAATCCATTGCGCAAAGGGTTCAGCGTTTTGACCGGTGCTATGAAGTCACAGGGAATGAGTCGAGTGCCCTGGTGTATGAGCTGATAGAACGCGTGCTGACCATTAGTACCCGGTTCGCCCCAAACAATAGGGCCGGTCGAGTAGTTGACAGTGCGTCCGGCGCGGGTCACATACTTGCCGTTGGACTCCATGTCCCCTTGCTGGAAGTACGCCGCGAACCGGTGCAGGTATTGGTCGTACGGCAGGATTGCCAGAGTTTCGGCGCCGTAAAAGTTTATGTACCAAACGCCCAACAGTGCCATCAGCACAGGCATGTTCTGGTCCAGGGGCGCATTCTTGAAGTGCTGGTCCATCCAATGGCCGCCCTCTAAGAGTTCCTGGAACTGATCGAATCCAATGTGTAGGGCAATAGAGAGACCAATGGCCGACCAGAGCGAATACCTGCCCCCAACCCAATCCCAGAACTCAAACATCGAGTTCTGGTCGATGCCGAACGCCGTCACCTTCTCTTTGTTGGTCGAAAGGGCCACAAAGTGTTTGGGCACAGCCTTCATGTCTTTGGCCGATTGCAAGAACCAGTCGCGGGCGGACTCGGCGTTAGTTATGGTCTCCTGAGTTGTGAACGTTTTCGACGCGACGATGAATAGAGTGCTTTCGGGACTCAGTTTCGACACGATTTCGGCCAAATGGGTGCCATCGATGTTCGAACAGAAGTGAACGTTCGGTCCCTTTTGGTACTTCTTCAGCGCTTGGGTCACCATTACTGGTCCCAAGTCTGAGCCTCCGATCCCTATATTGACGACATCAGTGATCTGTTTGCCGGTATAGCCCTTCCATTGGCCACTAATCACATCCGCACAGAAGGACTTCATTTGATCCAAAACTCTGTTCACGTCAGGCATAACGTCCTTCCCGTCCAAAACGATGGGTGCGTTTGATCTGTTCCTCAGAGCGATGTGAAGAACGGCTCTGTTTTCGGTGAAATTGATTCTCTGACCCGAAAACATTTGGGAACGCATTGTCTCGACGTTACGGCTCTTCGCCAAAGACAGCAACAGATTCTTCACCTCTTCATTGATCAGATTCTTCGAGTAATCGAATAACAATTGTCCGCCTTTTGGTGTCGAGAGCCTAAGACTGTGAGGAATGAGAGGAAGACATGCAATGAAGAAGTGTTGCAATCAATGCAAATGCGGTTAACATTGCGCTAACAGTAATGCGAAGACAACTCAATTCACTGCAAACCTGTATCTATCGAACCGTTGTTTGTCTTCAGCGAACAAATCACTTAAATTGAGTTTAAGTGCATTCTGTGTGTGATATGACTTCAATTTCTTGTAGTTCTCGTCATTAGTTAAGCCATCGTTTGTCTCATTTCCTGCTTCGACAGCAAACGAATGACCCGATCGTAACATATCTGAAGTACTTTTTGCAGACATTTTTTATCACCAATTGATTCAACTCTGGTTTCAATGGTTTCTGAATTAATAGAAATTATGGAAAATTTTGATCAGAAATCGATATTAAGTTTAAGTGTAGAGGAAGTGAAGGGATGTCTGGAAAGTGAGGATAACTTTGAAATAACTTTATGTAATATTATCGGCGATTGCATACACTGTATAGCACTTTAACATTCAGTTTGTCAGTCAGTCAGTCAGTCAGTGTGTACTGTCTGTAATAGTGTCTACACTGCGCGCGCATTCCGTACAGTAGTTGTAGACCACAACTACTGTGCTGTTTGTCCTTTCCCTGAACACAGACTCGACTCAGACTCTGCGGGAGATTCCAATCGAAAGATTATAATTATTATTGTTTTTCCAGTTTTACAGTATTTCCAAATATTTGTCATAATTTTGAAAAAATCTCATTAAATATAATCTTTACTCTTATGCATCAATAGTTCAGAAAAAATAGTCAAAACTTGATGACAATAATTTCAATCCGGATCATATTTTTTTCTGTTTCAAACTTTATTAAGTTATGGAAATATTAATACAAATTGCAGACAAACCTTGAAGTTATCGAAAATAATTTATAAGATTAGATACAATGGGACGAAAAAATCCGATTTTTGGAGGTCTGGCCTAGACTTTAAATAAGTGCACCGACAGATGACAATGGTTGCAGGGTGCTTTTTCGTTCATTTCGAATTGATCTACCAGTAACGATTTCAATCTTATCAAGGCTTAAAATTCAACTTGCACACAAAATCTTATACATGTGTTCCCACGTTTGAGATGGCACAGGTCACTGTGACAGGTGCTTTTTGAAAATCCAAACGAGCATAGCAAGCAATTCAAATATTCTTGTTCAAATATCTTGTTTGTCTGAATTGCATAATTCTGAAAGAATTTAAACGTTTTGACCTCATTCATGCATTATTGATTTGACCTGTCTGATAATAAAGATTTTAGAATCAGTTTTCAAATTGTTCTTATATCCCATAGTATTCTGCACTTTCTCTCTGATCTTAACGGATCAACTTGAGCCTTTGTCATGCCTAGAATTGTTAACAATAAGCAATGTTACTTAAAGGAACAATTGAATTGAGATAGTTCAATTAGATTTGATAACTTGATAATTATTGTAACTTGATTACTATAAAAATGATTAAAAATCGGATTATCAGATTATCTCATGTTTAATATGATTATGAAAATATAATTCGGGTGAACTGGGTCTGAATGATGTGAACACTCAAAGGGGACATCTTTTGTTTACGTACTCTATGAACTGCCCATTGATGGCAAACAAGACAATAAACTTAACAATAATTAAATGTTTGCTTAATTTGTAAATAATTCAATGAAAATATTAATATAATTAACGCTTAGTTTCAATAAATACTTAAGAAATGACTTATTTATGAATGAAATTCAATGAAATTTTTAGTCAAAAAATCGATTTTTCAAAACAAATCCGAGAAATGAATCGCCGATTCGTTGTCAACAAAGGCGGTCAGACTGTAGGCACGGCTGACCACTCGACCCGATGCGAGTCCAACGCAGCCAACAGTCGCCAGTATATGACATACTGTGCGACCCAGGGATTAGTTGACAACAGTTCCACTCAAATAATTAGTCAAAACAACAGTCTTTCGAGTCATTCACACATTGAAAGCCACGACAACTCCAATCAAGCCTTACCTCCGATGAGCTCTTTCGTGGCCACAAATGCGTCCCAAACGGTCAACACTAATGTCAGCACTGGTAGGCTAACACATCCCAACCATGCATTGCTGACGAACCAGGAGTTGAACATAGAATTACTGACGGCTCAGACCAGTCCTGAGTTGGAGGCATACAATGCCGACCCTTTGGACCAGACGTTCGTCGACGCTCTCAATATGTCTCAGTTCGTGTTCGACCCGTTCCTCTCGGATGGCCAGTCAATGGCAGCGCAGGTGAACAATGATAGTGAAGAGACGGCATATTATACGTCAGATATGTCTCATTTGGGTCCTCAGAGCGCGAGTCAGACACCGACGCACTCACACACTCACAGTCAGACCAATCAGGCGTTTGGCCTAACAATGGGTCCGCACATAAGCGACATATTCTCTGTATTGGACTCATTGACAGAGACGGATGCGCTCACAGAAACACTGCTGAATGTGAGCGACCATTACTGCACTTCCGAGTCATTGGTCGCACAGAACCTGAGCTCAAATGCATTTCTACCGCAAACTCATGAACACATTCAGACGACAATCCAAATCCCGGCCAATTTGGCGCCCAATCATCTGATATCTCACACATCACCGGCCGTTCACTTGACCCCTATAGTCCTCTCCCGTCCCTCAATCCAAACTCAGCAAATCATTGCACAGCCATTACTTCAGACGTCGGAAAGTCCTGACATAAACAGACTGACAAACCATTCGTCGAATATTAGTCGCAATGAAACTCAAAGTATTAATACTATTAACAAAACAATCAATGGTTCCATCAATTCGTCCAAAAATATTGTTAGCGTTGAGTCAATCGGCGAACAAATCGATGAGAAAGAGCTGATAGAAGAGACGAAATGCTTTAAATGTCTTATTTGTAACTTCATATCACTCGAGAAGTCCATTGTTTGCAATCATTTGAATGAAAAACACAAAAACGAGACTAAAGTGTCTTCAGTTGAGGACAGCTCTAAAGGACAGACTCAGAGCCAGAAGAAGGCCAACACATATGTGTGTTCGCGTTGTCATATAGGCTTTCCGACGTTGAGTGCCTGTCGT
This sequence comes from Eueremaeus valkanovi, assembly GCA_034693305.1. Classification (NCBI taxonomy): domain Eukaryota; kingdom Metazoa; phylum Arthropoda; class Arachnida; order Sarcoptiformes; family Eremaeidae; genus Eueremaeus; species Eueremaeus valkanovi. The sequence continues at coordinate 4,501 of JAQIWA010003449.1, read as the reverse complement.
CAGCACATGGTTAGCCTCCATAAGCTCAGAGTGGATAACGTGACGCTTCAGACCATCGAAAGCGACCAAAATATAAGTCCAGACAAAGACAAGACGACATCCAAAGCCAATTCGAAGGAAGTGTTGAGCGAAACGCACGACAACTCACTGAACAAAAAGGCCTCAAAGCTCAGACACATTCTGCCCAATGGCAAGATTGAAGTACAACCAGAGTCGGGAACGGCAGTCAAGAAAAATAGAGCCGTAATAGCGGCCAAAACGCATCACAACCACAGCCACAGCACTCACAACAACAATAACATCGTTAACAACACTAACGGAAACCTTCACAACAATCACATGACTGCCAAACGAATTGCGTGGAAGAAGAAGCTGAAGCGGGAACAGGGCACCTACATCTGCGAGTTCAAGGGCTGCTCCGTTCGGTTCAGAGCTTTGGAGAATCTACAGAAGCACCACAGGTGCCACTCGGACTCGGGTTCTGGTTTCGTCTGTTCCAACTGCACTAAGAACTCGGAACAGTGGCCTTCAATGGCCGGCCACTTGTGGCGCAATCACGGCATCGATTTGGAACTGCATGCCTGCGAACACTGCTCTTACCGGACCTACTCTTTGAGTATTTTAGAGAATATTCACAAACGAATTCATAGCAACGAAAAGAACTTCCTGTGCGATACGTGCGGTAAAGGATTCAAAAACTGCAAACAACTCATTAATCACAAAGTATTCTACTTTTAAACCAAAACTTGAGATGAATTTTATTGAAATATATTTAATGTGACTATAGGTCAAACATGTGGTCAAAACCCAAGTACTTAAGACCCACGAGTGCCACATCTGTCTGCGCACGTTCACCGACGCCCGGACTCGTAAAGTGCACTTGAATACAGTGCACCACAAGACCCGGCCATACATCTGCAGTCACTGCAACCACTCGGCCGCCAGTCGTAGTGCCTTAAGGACTCATATGAGACAACACACGGGAGAGAAGCCTTTCAGTGAGTTCTGCCTTCGAATTGAATTCTTTTTAATTTTCTTTCCATTTGTTTATCATTTCATTCAATCGTTTATTAAATACTTTCATAAATATATCCAAACTATTGTTCATATGATCTGATCCATCAGAATGTGATAAATGCAATTACTCGACCAGTGATCACAACTCATTGCGCAGACATAAGATGCGACACTCGGGCGAACGGCCCTATAAGTGCCCATTTTGTAGCTATGCCTGCATTCAGGTATGCATTCAATAAATAGTTTAAATAAATTTCTAATTAAACACTGAATGGACTGGAATTGCATTTGACTTACAGTCGAGTACATACAAACAGCACCTGAAGAACAAACACCCGGGTCTTAGCGAAGGAATTATGTTTAACTGTGAGTTCTGTGGATTCAAAACCGTCAATCAGGATATGTATGGAACGCACATCTCTGAACATACCAGGAATGGGGATAAGGATGGGATCAAAGACAATGCTAAGGTTAAAGACATGGGATCAACATTAGTGATGGCGCCGGACAGCCCTACTCTCCAGTTCGCTTGTATTGTCAGACAAAGCATTTCGAGTCAAACCAATACTCCGAGTATTTCCTATGCATCTGATTGTGGCCAATGAGTCCATCCGATTGTGGCCAATGAATGCATCCGATTGTGGCCAATGAGTGCATCTGATTGTGGCCAATGAGTGCATCTGATTGTGGCCAATGAGTGCATCCGATTGTGGCCAATGAGTGCAGCAATCGATTGATTGAGTTTCCAAACTATTCTTTTACTTATTTAATACAATATTCAGACAATTGAGACATTAATACAATTAAGACTAAGTCATAAATATTAATACTTTGTTCCGATTTGAGGGCAGAACTGCTTTTTATACAAAGGGAGAGGAATTTCAGATTCAATATATTTTCTATTATTTTCGGTCTTTTATTGATTATAATTAAACTTCGAATGGATTTCTATTTATCAGTCATTTATGGATTTCTGTAAATATTATTAAATTTTGTTTTTGTATTTTATTTTATTTTTCTATTTATTTTTTTTTCTAACGAAAACTAATCATTAATAAAAATATTTTTTTTATTATATTTTTTTATTCAATTTATTTATTTATATTTTTGTATTAAAAAGAAAACCTTTTGCGTAAATGCGTTGAAAATTCTTTTGAAAAATTTATTTTCGGTTTCGAAACGAAACTCATTTAAGATTTAGTGATTTTTATTCGTTTTTCTGGTTTTGAGTTCAGTCACAACGGATTTCTTTTAACTCAATTCATATTTTATGCGAAACTTAGAGATAGTATAAGAGATGAAAATTGCGAACAAAATAAAAACAGCGAATCATTTGTTCGGTTTATATATAAACATAAATAGTTATAAAAATTAATGAAATCTATTAATTCCTCTAAAGTCGTGAATTGAGTTAACCGTTTGGTTACTATTTTCGCTCAATTCTTAACCATTAAACCCAACGCTCTGTTCGTAAGCCGATCGCAAACGTTGTGTTTATTTATTTATTTAATGCAATTCAATGAAGATTTATAACTCTCTATAAACTTATTTTTGTATAAAACGATGCAATTTATGAAAATATTTTTTCTTGTTCTCCAATCGACACAATTTTCATACTTTATGTTTCAAAATATTATCAACTTTTTAGTTACGGACAGATTTATGATCCGGACTCTAAATTCAATCCAGTTATCAATTATTACTTTTTGAGCAAAAGGTTTCAAAAACTAGATAAAACATTTGTAATTGAGGGAAAACTAACCTTTCTAAATTTTCATCCTTGTAATTGATTTTGCAATTAAAAGTCATTTAGGGATATATCGATTTCAAAAGCACTTCTGCACTACTACTGCACTACTACTGCACTACTACTGTAGTCTATATGCGAAGTCAGACTTAATCGCATCAGACATACAATCCTTTATCGGAAAGATTTTTGATTTAACCAACGGTCGCATACACTCTGTATAACCACCAGAAAAGACCAACCTCCTTGAGTCCAAGTAGAGTTTGTCTAGGTTGATTATACGTCGAGTGCTCTTGGGTGTCAGGGTTGTTTTGAAGTGGTCTACTTTTCAATGTAAAAATAACCTACTTGTTTCATTTTTGCCAGTTTTGATCTAATTTAACCGCGAATATCGAAATTTGTCTAAAAAATAAGCGAAATTCAACTAAACTGGGTAAAATATCGGCGAAGATGCGGTCTTTACATTTAATCCAACATAAATACATGCATTGAATATTAAGTGCTTATTGTTTGGCAAAATGTGTGACTATTTTTGGTAGATTCAAAAATACTGTATTAGCCATTTTGTTTTTCAAATATCCTCCCACAGACTCCCTAGGTTATAAGGCCTCACTTTACCCTGGGAGATACTTAACCTGACGGTGCCTTTCGCATTTTTGCTATTAACGAAGATTTAAAATATAAGATATTTTAGTCAAAACATTTGGAAAATTAAATTTTATATCATTTCTAAACTCAAAACTTGTTTGAAAAGAATACAACACTTTCTGAATTGAAATTTTTGAAATAATCAAAGAAAGTGTTATTTCTTTTTATTGCAACTCTTTTTAGAGAATAAAGTATTAAATATTTAAATATAAGCTATACGTAAAATCATAGGTTTAACCAAGCATAATAGGAAATATGATTTTGCACTGAATATAATCGAGTAATTCATGAGATGAGCGCAAAGATTCTGAATAAAAGTTTAGAACAAATCACAAAAAACAGTATTATTTTTGTATTCGTTTCCAATCTTTCAAATAGCTTTCAATCCAGGATCAATCAAATTCATTATAATTTTCATTATTCAAACGGTTCTAATGAATAACTATTAGAAAATACAAAAGTATTGTCTATTTATTTGAATAGTTATTGATTTTTAGAAGTAATAAAATGTATAAAAGCCTTATATTTCAATGTTTCAGTTCTCACCAAATATTGTGTAAATATAGTGAAGAAAACTTCAGCAAAATATCAATTTTTAAAAATGTTGAAAAATCATAACGAAATCGATTTGATTTTTATGCCTTAACTCACGTCAACTCCTTTTCTTGTCTGATATCTTGAGGTAAAAGTAATTCTATATTTATATTCGATAAATAAAAGTATTTTATACTCCATATAGAATGTTGAAAACAGATGTTCTGGTCAATTTTTATATCCACTTTCTTTAGAAGTGGAGAATATAGAGTTGTCATCCTGTCATCAATAAATGAGGGATTTTTAATTATGTTAAATTATAAGCAGGAACATGAAAATTTCCTTGAGCACAGACTTTGTAGAAACGCCTGAAAAATCACTAAAACCTATTCATTCTTATTGATTGAATCTTTTCCAAATATTACTCTTTTAACATCATTTTTACATCAGATATATTTGGATGTGATATAAGGTCTGAACTAGACTCTGAAATTTTCGTCCCGTTCCTGGTTTGTCCCGTCTTGGTCTTGGTCTTGGACAGGAACGGGACGGGAC
>JAQIWA010003448.1:0-10466 GCA_034693305.1 Eueremaeus valkanovi | reverse complement strand
TTAGTATGCCTGCTCTCCCAGCACTCCCCTCGCAGACTTTTGTTAATCTCTTGCTTCACATTTTTAACATTAGGTCTGCGACAGCAATAATAATAACCCCGGAGTCACTGATATTCTATGATTTTTTGAACTATGCATTCATACCCAAGAGCTGATTGTAAACAATGCAAACAATTTCGGTGATAATAGCGACCAGACATGCGAAGATAAACCAGAGTAAGAGCTGGGACTTCTGGAAATAAGCCCCGTATAAGCCTATGCAGGAGAAGACAGTCAGTGCAATGTAGCCGCCGATGTGCACCAGAGACCATAAGGCGCTGATTTCGTAATTGTTTTCACCCGATTGGTTGAAACGAATGTAAAACCAGACTATCATTGCAATACATGTGCACAAGCATACCAACAGAACTATCAAGGTATACTTTTTCAATTGGGGCTCATTTGACGGCAGATTCATAATGTCTTCGCTGGCAGTCATTGTTAATTAGTTATTAGATTAGGAATAAACACAAATAGAAGTAATAATAGCTTTTAATTGTAGGAAAAACGGTTAACAGAACCATACGAATTGAGCTCACGTGCGAATCTACCTTTCAGTACTAAAGGGTTATTCATAAAAAGATGAAGATTGTTGTGAAACGCGACTGATTTTAATTGCTAGTATAGAGCTATGAAGAGTGGGATAAAAACGCGCGCATCCACTGGATTGTTAGCTAATCCAGACTCGAGTTCATTCTTGGAATCAGACCGTATGTGACATACGGTATGTCTATTAAAGTTTAGAAATCGATTTCCTGTTCAAACAATTCCTATAGAATTTGCAGATTAACCATAAGTACCCGTAACTAAAATTTAGTGAGAAATTGCAGTTGTTTAAATATCCTGTGCAGCTTGCACCAGTAGTACCTGCCGTTCCACCAGAAGGGAAAGAAGATGAGAATAAAGAAAAGGAGACGAGTAAAGGGGCGGCAATCCCATCAGACAATCATATGCTGACAACTATTGTCTTAATTTTATTGTCCATTCATTATATGTTTGAATTGAACTGAAATTCTGTATAAAATATTAGATTTATGTTTATATCAATTAATCGGAATTCTGTTTATTTGTAAATATTTTTGTTAAACTAATTGATTGTCTTTATTATCACACGAATGAAATGCAATAGAATTAAAAACTAGTCCAGAACTGTTAAAAATCCGGAATATTTGGAAATTCTTATAGAAATAATTTATATGTGATTTCTATTAAGAAGTCATTAAAGCCATTAAAGCCATTATAGAACAGGCTTTTGGTTCCGGATTAGACTCTTAGCCGACAAATGTTTTATCGTTTTATTCTCTAAACTGATTCCCATTTGAAATCATTGATCAAGAATGAAATCAACATATAAGCATGGTAAACTTTCGGAACTTAACACTAGTTCAAAATTAGCCTAAAATTACACCTGGTCAAGTGATGAAAAATGTAGTCAAGAGATTTAATCTTTTTATTAATATTTAAACACTTTTTCAAAACGCAAACCAATGTGAATGAGATTTATATTCAGTATTTCAGCCCTTTATGGCCATCCCTGACATCACTGAATGAATTCTTCTAAAACTATACTTTATTTATAATAATTAATAATATTTATCGCAAATAATAATAAATCGGATTCTATTAGGAATAGACATAAATTCTATACATTTTATGCCATCTTTTCATTCATTTATTTTGAGTTCGTTTTAAAAAAGGAAAAGTCGACGAAAACTGTTTGTTTCCTAATTTGTGATATGATTAAAGAGCTCAGGATCTTTTGTTATTTAAAGGGAAAGTCTTAGCAACAAATATGACCTTGTTCAATGACGTTTCTACAGTGCGGGGGGAATATTGAATTGAAAGAGTGAAGAATATTCGCTCAACTCATTAGAACTGAGTGAACAATATTTGACACAATATTTCTTTATTTGTCGGGTCAATTAGTTTATTAGCTTGAGCCTTTTAATATTATCATTATCACATTACTACCAATAATTCCTATAATGTTAATAATGTAACCAGAACCAATTTATCGTATGTTTAATTGCATGTTAAAATGTATCATGTTAAATTACTGTATATTAATATTTACACTTTATGTCCTCTAGGTAAGAATTGGATAAATTCATTGCAAGGTGCTTCCTATTTAATAGTCGATTCCTATGGCCAGTCAGTGTTGAACGCAATTCAAAATTATGATCCGATTCTGTGCTCCGATTCCTCAGTTCAGCCGATTCTTGAAAGGGTTTATATGCTATGACTGACTGTAACGTTAGTATTGTATGATTTGTATTAACGATCAGATGTTAGTCTCACCGCATGTCTGTTCATAACTTCATATCAATCCTATCTATCATTAAATTATGTAATAAATTGAATAATAATTGATTATTCAATAGAAATGATTCGTTAGTTATAATTAGACTTGAATTGTATTAATCAATAAATACTAAACAGTATTTGCAATCCATTCATAAGCCATAGATTCGAGTATTAAATCGAGAGTTGATTTGCATTAAGAAAATGTTGAGAAATACCAGTAATTCTGTGTCAAAGCTATTCAGCGCTAATAACAAGTGTTTCACTCATTCAAGACATAAGAGTTTCGCCAAAACCAATCCAACGGTTCTACTACTCGGCCAGCAGTTGGGGAACCGATTCTATTCGCAAGAAAGCAATTCACATGAAATCCCCGAAAACCTGATTTATGTGGAGGAGTCAGAGGACCCGTCCTTTTTTCATATGGTTGAGTACTTCTACCACAAGGGCTGGCAAGTGGTTGAGGACAAGTTGGTCGAGGAGTTTAAGGGCAAACTCACTCCCGAGGAGAAGCGCAAGAAAGTCAGGGGTTATCTGTCTATACTCGGGCCCTGTCATGCGGTCCTGGAGGTGGCCTTCCCTCTCAAGCGCGACAATGGCGACTATGTTATGATCAATGGGTGGAGAGCACAGCACAGTCACCATCGGCTTCCGTGCAAAGGAGGTATGACTCGACTCTTAGTCTATCGATGAGAAGATCCGATCTGTCTATGGATTGACCGAAATATTTGCTAAATCTATCACTCGTTTAGTGGGAAAGTGAGCTTATAGTGTAGGGGCGTAACCATAGTGTAACCTGGCTCTTTTTGATTCTCCACCAAAGTTCAGGCCCACACCGTCAGTGACCCTCATATTGTGATAAGCAGTAGTCGGGCCATACACTAGGGCTGATCTCTACTGAATTGAAATACAATACAGAGCACTCGTACGGACAGACAGATCGGAACTTCTCAACCATTGAAAGAGTGTTTGAATGACTGTTCACTCAATTGAATGCATTCGTCGATCACTTTAAGGCATTCGCTTCAGTACTGATGTCTGTTTGGATGAAGTGAAAGCACTGTCAGCTCTGATGACATTCAAGTGCGCTGTAGTTGACGTTCCCTTTGGTGGGGCGAAGGCCGGCCTCAAGATCCACCCTCGTGATTTCAGTGATCACGAGTTGGAGAAAATTACCCGCAATTTCGCTCTTCAGCTCTCGAAGAAAGGTTTCTTAGGGCCTGGTATTGACGTACCCGCGCCTGATATGGGAACCGGAGAGCGAGAGATGAGTTGGATTGCGGACACTTACGCGCAGACCATCGGCCACACAGACCTGAACTCTCACGCGTGCATTACAGGCAAACCCATAAATCAGGGCGGAATACACGGCCGCATCTCTGCCACCGGAAGAGTATGTCCTTTGAAATGCTTTCTTATTTGCTTTACTTTCAGTACTTTCGTTACATTTGCTGTAATTTATGATAAGATATGACTCATTCCATACATTCGTTTGTTTTCTATTTTCGATGAATTCTTAATTCAAACGATAACTAAATGGAAGATAAGATAAATTGGTTTTCAATGATAGGGTGTTTTCCATGGAATCGATAACTTTATAAACGAGGCCTCATATATGTCAATGGTTGGCGACACCCCTGGTTGGGGTGGAAAGACATTCATCGTTCAGGGCTTCGGTAATGTGGGTCTTCACTCAATGCGATACCTGAACAGAGCTGGCGCTCGATGTATAGGAGTGATGGAAAGGGATGGAAGTATTTACAACCAGAACGGAATCGACCCCAAAGATTTGGAGGACTGGAAGATGAATAACGGAACGATCGTTGGCTTTCCTAATGCCGAGGCCTATACCGGTGAAAGTCTTCTATTCGAGAAGTGCGATATACTGGTGCCGGCGGCCACTGAGAAAGTGATCACAAAGAATAATGCGCACAGACTTCAGTGCAAAGTATACTATTAATACCAGTGCTTATGCCATACGGTAGTTGTGATTCTACTTATTAACCTTGCTAATCTTAACTTACTCGATCAGATCATAGCTGAGGCGGCCAATGGTCCGACGACACCGGCAGCCGATAAGGTGCTGATAGACCGGAATATCCTGATAATCCCGGATCTGTACATAAACGCGGGCGGAGTAACCGTCTCCTACTTCGAGTGGCTTAAGAACCTGAATCACGTCAGTTATGGCCGATTGCTCTTCAAATACGAGCGCGACTCAAACTACCACTTGTTAGGTATGTGTGACGAGTCTGAGCAAACAATCTTAACTATACTGTCTCTGTTGCTGTCTCTCTACCGGTGCCTCTATTAGAGTCAGTTCAAGAATCTCTCGAAAGACGGTTCGGCAAAGCGGGCGGAAGAATACCGATAGTGCCGAGTGAGTCGTTCCAGAAGAAGATATCGGGTGCTTCTGAAAAAGATATCGTCCACTCGGGTCTCGATTATACAATGGAGAGATCGGCGCGGGTAGGCATCACTTGAGTCCAACCCTTTTACTATAGCTTTGTCTTAATTTATATAAACTTTCTGTTATTTCGCAGCAAATAATGAGAACTGCAATGAAATACAATTTAGGCCTCGATTTACGAACTGCTGCTTATGTCAACTCAATCGAGAAAATCTATAACACGTACAAAGAGGCCGGACTGACCTTCACATAACCGTTGGTTAACTGTGCGAACCCTTAATCTCTAAGAAATTTATTTAAAAATTGTTGTTTTCTTATATAAAATAATATAATAATCAGTAATATCTGATAATTCAGTTATATTCAGAGCCATGTCATTACCGGTGCATCAAATTCGACAATATTTTACAAAAATCGCGATTTTGTGCACAAATACTATCGACTTATTGTTGCGAAACATCGGTCGAAAACGCACCCAACGATTGATTTCTTCAAATATATTATAAGTTCTCTTAAATTCTAACAAATATTTTAAACGACTTTTGAATACAATTATAGCCAATCAGAGCCTACGATCTGAGGAACCTGTGCTGACAGTACTATTATAAGTTATAATTTATAACCCCTTCCACACCTGTTGTATTTCTAGACTATTCACATGTTTTTGATTTAGTTTCTGCTCAACACTCTGGCCGTCCGATTCACTACACATTTGTGATGATTGGCCAGATATGAGCGCTTCACTACAGTTGAGGCCACTATTGAGTCAGATATATAGAACTGAGCATTAGATGAGAGGAATCTAATCTAATGACAGTTTAGTCCTATTGGAAGCTCACGTCTGGTCAGTCACTCGATTGTATGGAAATGATAGCAAAATAGAGAAAATGATATGAATTGGAAAATATATTAATATATTGGGGAAGAACTGACGGCTAAAAAGTATTGGCACACTTCGGACACCATTTAATTCTACTTTCTTTGCAAATGACTAAAAGCCAAATCTATTTAATTGCTGTTAAGTTTATATAATCAGACGAATAGATTAGAATCCGTGCGCTCTTTCACCGAATGTTTCGTTTAAAATATCAACATTTATTACTAATATTTATATCAATATAAATGTGTTATAACTATAGTATAAGTGTTAACCACTTTCGGTGATAATCATTATTATTGCCAATCATTGAAACCGAAAACTGTTTTTATGCTATCAGTGCTATCAATGCTTTCATTACTTTTATTAGAAATGAATTTTAGAAGAGATTTATTATTTGAATCATGTCTTGAGTTTAAAGAGTTAAACAAAGTTTATGTCATATAATCTATGCATTGATTGTATTCACATCTCGTTATGTGATTCCAATAAAGCAATACTTGTATTACAATAATGGCTGTCCTATTCATTCAAGGTTTAGGTCGTTCTTCGTTTATAACCCATTTTGGATCAGATAGTGTGCACTCAGAACGGGGACCAATCAATACAACACCCGATTGTTGTGTTCCCTCCACGAGGTATCTGTGCGATTGTCAACAACAGTCATATAATGAAAATCAATTACAAAAATGCGAACCTTTTGGCCACTTCTTCGACATCAGCTTTGGTCACATCGAGTAAACGCATTCTGTATTCGTGTTTCATCTGATCAGAGATTCCATTAACGAAGAACTCTAATCCCTGTTCGCTCGGCATAATCGGCTGATCCACGGCTTGGAATACCGATAGCTTTGCTTCGTTAACGTCTTCTTCTGTATAGTTGTTCTGATCGGACAGCCATTCGGCCGATTTGTTGAACGCATCCATAGTCTCATTGATGTGCGGATCGCGATATGAATAGTAGTTGAAAACTCCGCCCGCATTCAAGGCCGCGCCCCCGCCGTAAGCGCCGCCTATTTCTCGTATCTCTCGGTGCAGATACTTAGCGGACACTAATTTGGATCCGATTTTGAGTTTTGGGTAATCCTTATGAGTAAACGGCGCACAAAACACAGATTTGCCCAAATAATTGACACCAAAGGGGAAGACATGGTGTTCGTTGAGCATCGACTCTATGGCTGGAATCTCAACATTAGACGACTGTTCGCTCTGAACGCAATCCGTTTGACTCGATTTGTTAATCGATTGAATGAATCTCTCGATTATCTGAAGGGAAGGTCTAATAGTAGGCGCCTCTGCATTGATAGAGCAGCGCATGGACTCTGCATTGAATAATAGCAATGCAATGCTCTTAAGAGAGTTGACAATCGGTTTGCAGTCTTCCAACGAAGCCATTGACCGGAAGTGCGAAACAGAAGACAAACCACTCGTCACTTCTCTGAACCTGAAAGCGCCGCCCAATGAAGCGGCCGATCGGTTCATAGCATAGCGATGGCCGTAATTGGGAAGACTCATAGCCAGCTCTGCCGAACACATTCGGATGAGTTGAAGCAAATGGTCGTAATCGTCATCGAATCGGATTCGAGTGAACAAATCGGTCCACAATTTAAACATTTTTTCGATATTTCGTTCCAAACAATACGAGGATATGATTAGTCCCCTCTCGAACAGATCCAACTGAGACGGATGGTCTGACACGTGGACAGACACTTGAAGTCCACCAGTTTTCAGATTGATCTCTTGGTCCAACTGTTTCCGATCCATAGCGCCGGCGCCCAACTTAGTCATCACTTGACTGAATAGCGGCAGATATGGCACCAAATGCTGTGGAATGTCATTGGCTTTGGGTTTGAGAATAGCATTGAAATAAGTGATGCCATTCGTCGGCTGAGAACTCCACTGAATAGGAACGGTATGTATTGAAGTCTTTTCTATATTGGTTGCACTGAATTGACGCGAAATATCTGTTTTAACGCTAAGTGTAGGCAAAACAGACGGATCTTCTTTACATTTCTGCTCCCTTTCCAATTCGAGTCCGTTTTCGTAAATCTCTTTGAAATCGTCTTTCGATAAATTGGATAACTTTTGGTTCAATAGGTTTTGTTCTTTTGCTTTCAAATTGTTTTCGTAATCGACTGAAGGATTCATTTCTAATATCAATCGATGAGTGTTTGACAGAAAGTATTGTTTGATCTTATCGTTCAATAGATTCCGATTTCGTTTCATTTCTGACCGAAATCTGTCGACGTGTTCGTTGACTCGAAGACCATCGACAGGATTGGCGTCTTGTGTCCAAATAGAGTTGATGTTCATGGCCAGACCCAACCCATAATTGCTCGTCTGGTGCTTTGTGCTCAGCTCCAGCCGATGCAGAATTGCTTCTATTCTCTCGTTAGGAAAGCCATCACTGATAGCATTCTTGAGCGCCGTATCGATAGCTTTGATCACAAAATGCACTTCATTTTTGGCGATTCCCTGCAATCCGATTGAAAAGAAAGACTGTTTCGTATAATTACAAAAACCACTGTTAGGACTGTAGTCTGAGCCCAACCCCGAGTCTATCAACGCCTGATATAGAGGGGCGTTCGGCCCATCCATCAGAAGTGAGCACAGAATAGCGAGAGTGAAGTTCTCGTGAGTATTGGTTATGTTCTCCAACATATAGGAGACACTGACTGTCGTCTGCTTTTCCGGAAAGGGTGCCAAAGGGTCAAACTGACAGTCCAAGTATTTTTTCACGGGTGCCGACCATTTGGGCTGTTCTGCCACTTCAGTAGATTTCTTGAAGTCATTGTTTAACGTGAATCGACTCAAGACATAGTCATTAATGAAAGCCAAATGCGATTCGAGCGCAAAGTTTCCGTAAGTGACGAACCTTTGGGCCAAACAATCGGTTTTGCATTCAATGACAATAAGAGTGAATCAAATATGAAATGCAATTCAATTCAAATCAATACAAACCTGGCATTACTCGGGTGATAGTGAGTGCTATGAAATTGTTTGAGCTGTTCGTGTGTCAGCTCAGGGATGGAAAGGGGGTCTCCGCCCGATTCGAATGCATACGTAGTGTCGGGAAAGATATGATTTTGTAGAGCTCTGGCGTATATCGCAGACGAACTCGACTTTGGATTTGAAAGTTTAGACAATTATTTGAATTTATTGCCGGAAATGAAAACAATATAAGACTCACAAAAACGCCTTTCATTTCATTAAAGACAACACCTTTGAAGACAATGTCCGAATTGGGGTCGTCTACGGTCTGGTGTTCTAACCGCCAGCCCTCCTGTCGGAAGTCCGAGTGCCTGAGTCGGGGGCAGAAGACTGCGTCCAAATATATGGCCAATAAGTGGTAAAAGTCTTTATGGTTTTGCGTCGAAAACGGATAGAATGTGTGGTCAGGAGTGGTGAATGCGTTCATGAAAGTGGCCAGGGACCGGTGCAGCATCTTCATGAACGGGTCCCGGCACGGGTAGCGCTCGGACCCGCACAGAGCCAAGTGCTCCAGAATATGAGGAACTCCTTTGCTGTCAGTCGGAGTGGTTCGGAGTCCGACTCCAAACAAGTTGTTGTTGTCTTCTCTGTATATATGCAGGTGTTGGGCACCGCTGTGCCGGTGCGCCAGCAGGTAAGTGGTCAGACATAGCTCAGGGATGTCCTCTACGGCTTCCACTTCATACCCGTGCAGAATATCACCGGTTTTTAAACTCTTGTTCATTGAAAGTGCGGCCGAAGAGGAAAGGGATGAAGACATCCATCGATTCAAATGAAGTGATTTTAGTCTTGAAATCGATCTGAAAATTGAAATTAAATTAAAATTATTCACAAAAAGCGATTAAATACTGATTTATTTGACTAATACTTAAGGTTTTTGCAGCACTTAATCATATTTTGATTTATAGCCAAATATATAAAAGTTAACTAAAAATGAATTAAATATTAAATTAATAATAAATAAACAAAAAATGACATTAAGTTCAATGAAATTGGATTTAGTGTTGAGAACAGAACAGAACAGAAGAGAACATGTGTTTGAGTGCACATAATATGAGGCAATAATAACAACTTATTTCAAGTTAGTGTTGAAAAATATAATCCGGAATAAAATTATTGTAAAATATTTCCAATTCTATTCTGTGTCTTAAACGTAGAAATCCATGCAGTACTCTATATTGAATAAAATATTCATAATATCCTGAGCCAACTTCATTTATTCAATAATTGAGCAGGCCACAGAATAATTCTTAAAATATCAATCTATTAATAAATACGAATTGAATTATAATGTTTGCAGAATTCATATTAAAATAACATATTTTTCTTCTCAAATCTATGGGTTATTTAGGAATAATTTATAGTTTATATAACGAGAAAATGAAAAATCAACCGTTGGTTGGGTAGCAAAATATCGACACAAACAAACTTTAACATGGTAATAAGTTAGCTTAATGTGAATTCGAATAATTAAATGCTAATTTGACAAATCCTGAGTATTAGCTTACAGAGCCCTTGTGGGTATTTTACTTTTCATGTACCAGATCATTTCTAAAGTAAATCGCGTTTTCAATCACAAAATTTATGGAAAATTGAGTTATTTTCACAGAAAAAATTAATATATGACCAAAACCTTTGTTTCACACAGGTGACATTTTTTTAATCATCAAAAAAATTTTTTGCCCCAAACATTCGAAAAACTTTAAACTAGATATATATTTTTCCAAAATAAGTTTCCAAATGGTTATCACCAGGCCCATGCAAAATCCGTGCGCACGGATCTCATAGACAAAATTTTTATGCACACAATCAGATCATTACTATTATAATAAGAGTTGAGATAAAGAT